>JAOCPS010668094.1:0-10723 GCA_025505425.1 Graphium colonna | reverse complement strand
TTCGCGGAATATTGCTAATTAAACAGTCTTATAGAATTGTATACAATGGATTTCCGCAAAGTAACGCCTGATTCTATAAATTAATGAACATTTGACAAAATACAATAATCCCACCTTCTCTACCAAAATTAAAAATTTTATGTGAGTCGAAAGCTACAGTCAACAATCTCAATCAACTGATTAATAATGAATTATTGAATCTAACGGAACCTATTATTGAAGAAATACAAGACATTATATACTGTGCAGCAATAACAGCAACAACAATACAAAACAAACCTGACAATTGCAAATATAAAAATAACAATGATGAAGAAATAATAAGAAAAACTAATAGTAAATCAGCATGGGAGAGACGGTTAGAAACGAAAATTGCGTCGCTCAGAAAATATGTAGGAAGATTAAACCAATTCAAAAGGGGAAACTTATCAAATAAAAATAAAAGAAACATGAACAGATTATATGAAAGTAAAGAAAAAGCAATAGACATCCTTGACATTAAAACCCAAAAAAATGCAAGCATTATCGAAAAGACTAAAGAGATAAAAAATCCAACAAAAGACATAAAGACAATATAATTTTCAATAAAAACCAGAAATTATTGTATAGAAATTTTAATAAAGAAACTACAGTTAAAGCCCCACCTAGTATTTTGGAAGTTCAAATATTTTGTTAAAACATATGGTCAAAGGAAATAGAAAATAATAACGAAGCTCAATGGATTAAGGAAGAGTTTGAAGCACAACAAGAACTAGACTCAATGACAGAAATCGATAGACAATAGATATTGAAATAGCAATTTAAATGATGCTTACTTGGAAAACTCCTGGGCCAGATAAAATTCATAATTAAAATATTTCACCTCAACTCATAAACATATCAATGATGCATTTAACGATTTCATGCAGGACCCACACATTATACCAGATTTCCTAACACATGGGAATACGTACCTAAAACCAAAAGACGAAGATACGATGAATCCAGCTAAATATCGCCCAATAACTTGCTTACCTACTCTCTTACTAAGTTACTCACCTCCATTATTTCACACAAAATAAACTTACATTTAATCAAAAATAACATTATAGCAGAGGAACAAAAGCGAGAGGTCCCAAGGGTTGTAAAGAACAATTAGTAATAGACACAGAAATACACAATCAAGTTAAACAAAGGCACAGAAATGTACATTTCGCTTATATAGATTACTAAAAGGCATATGATAGTGTTCCACACACATGGTTACTACAGGTGTAACTGTAGTAACCATGTGTGTGGAACAATATAAGACTTGTGTAATATAAGTGTAATATATATAAGACTGTGTAACTAAGTGTAATATATATAAGACTGATAAAAAACTAGTACGATTTCTTAGCCACATCATGGAAAAATGGAAAACTGTTCTAAATATAAATGCAGAGTCAGGGACAATTAAATCAAAGCCCATAAAAGTAGTCCGCGGTATATTTCAAGGAGACTCCTTAAGTCCTCTGTGGTTTTGTTTATCATTAAACCCTTTATCACGTATACTAAATAACTCTTAACAAGGATACGTATTACACAAAGAAACAAACACTACGATTACATATTTTCTTTACATGGATAATATTAAATTATACGCAGCTACCAAGCAACAAATTAATAATCTCTTAGAAATCACAGAAAGATTTAGTATAGATATTAAAATGAATTTCGAAACTAACAAGTGTAAAATAAATAGTATAATAAAAGGAAAGCACCACTAAACTGATTCATACTTATAACAAACACAAAATAACCTACAAATAGATAGTTTGGAGAAGACAGACACTTATAAATATCTAGGATATGCACAAAGTACAGGATTAGATCATGTAATACTAAACAATAATTGACTAAAACGTATACTGAGAGTATTCATAAAATACTTAGAACAGAAGTTATGCAGTACCCGTTTTGAAATATTAATTCAGTATTATAAAATACACAGTTACAAACTTAGATATACTCAACAGACTAACTCGGACTACATGTAACAAGTATATATACATCACATTCATTCATCAGCAGAAAGGTTTCACCTAAAACGAAAATTGGGAGGCAGAGGATTACTCGATATAAAAAATCTACGTAATGAACAAGTGTACAATATTCGGTCATACATGTACAGCAAAGCCATTGGTTGCTCCCATACATAAAACTCTCATACTAATTTCAACTTCAGGTACAACTTTAAAATTAAATGACAGTAGTAGTATATGACATACAATTACATCAGATGACGCAAAAATTATCAGCTGGAAGCAAAAATCCCTTCATGGAAAGTACCCCAATTTACTGCAACAGGAATATATAGATAGAAATATATACAAAGAAACAGAGGGTTTTATGGTCGCCATTCAAGATCAAATTATAAATACAAAAAACTACCCAAAATACATTATCAAGGATCCAAATACAGTGTCAAATAAATGTAGGTAATGTTGTGCAAACCAGGAGACAATAGACTATATAGCAGGAGGCTGTCCTTTCTTGGCAAATAAACTATACACAGAGAGACACAATCATGTAGCTAAATAAGTTCATAGATTAATTGCAATCAAATATAAATTAATAGATAAAGCAGAATCGTATTATAAATATAAACCTGCTATTATACTCGACAATGAACAAGCAAAACTCTATTGGGACCGTGACATTATAACCGACAAATTGTTATGATAGATAAATAATACACCAGATATAACATTAACCACATAACTCGAAAAATATTAGAAAGAAATATGTAGAAAAAATAACAAAACACATTCCACTTGCAGATGAAATACGCCTAATGTGGCATCAACGCATTGTAAAAATCATCCCTATTATTATATCATCCACAGGACTCATTCTACATATCCTGCACACGTCCCTCAAAGAGCTAAACTTAAACAAAAACATATATACTCAACTTCAGAAATCTGTCATCATTGATACAGGCTCCATAGTGTGGCGATTCCTTACATCCACCACAGAAACATCTACAGCATTACATAATGAACCGATCCACCTGGCATAACCCGTGATAGATTTACACCACCAGCAATATGCTGAGATTTGAAATAATTTAAACCAACCATTACCAACCAAATAATTTTTATCCATTCATGACGCAATGTCCTTTAATGCATCTTCAATTTCTTGTTTATATATCATTATTTTGATATTTAGCATTAACGAAATATCATTTGCAAATAGTAGGCAGAGGTATAGTGTCGATTTTGGTAAATCATTTACATTTATTATAAATTATAACGGACCAAGGACGCTTCCTTGTGGTACTCCATATTTTATTAAAGTCAATTATGATCTATGTGGCTTTAGGTGTTTTCATGATCTAGTCTCATGATTTTTATAATATTTTTTCTAGACACCAAGTAAGATTTTATCCAATTTATTGCTGTACCTCTAATTCCATATTTTTCTAGTTTACACAGTAGAATTTCGTGTGAAACATTGTCGAATGCCCTGATCATGTCAAAAAATAAAGTAGTGAAGTATTTTTTATCATCTTTATTTGAGGAATCCATATTTATATAATGCCCTCTATGAATGATGTTATTAAAAAACTTTTACAGACTGTAAGGTTCCGTCTTTATGCTGTTAGATGTCTCTGTATTGTAATTGTGTTAGCCAATAATTTGTATAAAATTTAAATGATTTAACTGTTAATTATTGTAATTTTACGAAATTCACTTGTTAATGCTTGATTTAATGTAAAATACAGTAAAACTTCCTTATATACTGATAAAATATTGTTTTTTTTAACTAAAACACTTAAAATTTCTTACTGTTTTTTGTAAATAATGTCTTCAGCACTTTGTGTCTATTTTTACTTTATTAACACGTTTATTTACTTAGATAACACTAACAGCTATAGTATTCAACTAATTGTATAATAAGCATCGATAAAATATTATACAACTGTAATATTCATATTTTTAAGAATTAATATACACGGACCGAAAAGCTCCCGCCGCAGTACTCTGTGCTTAAAGCACAGAGTACTGCGACATCTCCTTTGCAGTTCAATATTAAATTCTTGAATATCCGAAACAATCAGCGCGCTGTTTAATGAAGAGATTGCATTGCGTATCTATAAAGCTTGTTGACCGTTAGTCTAAGCCCTCAGCTTCACCCCGCATGTAACCCGGGTAACAAACCGGGCGGCCTACGACCTAGGTCGCCTATATCACTTATAAAATGCAAAGTTAGAACTGTCCGGAATAAGGTGACTATTTATAAGGCAGTAATTCGCCCTATCATGACATAAGCGTCCCCGGTTTTGCACAACACACCCCGCCAAGTTTAACGACTTCAGGTCATCCAGAATCAATTTCCGCGCAGAGCCACGGGAGCACCTTAGTTCATGCGCAACTTAGACTTACACATAGATCTTGAGCTTCCGACCATCGCTCAAGTTCTGAAGTTGGCATCGCGCCGCTATTTTGAATCCACCGCGACCCATCCGAACAAATTAGTTAAAGGCGCCTCCACCTTTAACTAATTTGTTCACATAACCATGAACCGGCCCATATCGCTAGGCACGTTTAAGCAACATGACAACCGTAGGCCGCATCACGTATTAGACTTTCCCAACGACGAGACGACTGTCGCAATAATAAGACACAAAGAGCGTCTCAAAAAGCAGAGAACAAACCGCGTTCGCTGGCGAGTGTGGCTTAACGTATATAGTAGGTACCGCCATGTAGCCGGACGGTTTAGTCCCGATGGAGGCGTTGCTGGAGTTTCTTCCACCACAGCTTCTTCTCTCAGCGATAACGCATCCAGAAGCGGTAGCAATATTAGTGGTAGCCTTCCACTTAATTCGACAATAGCAACCGATCGTGCCGTGGTTCGGCTCTTCCGGGCACCCTCGAGACGGAATGCTTAACGTGCAATGAATGACAGTCCAAGCCCAGGTCCCCTCTCGGGGTTCCTTGAGTCAAGCCCTTTTCGTTGACGGGCGGCCTGTATCTCACATCGTGTGTGCCCCGATGCGGAGCTAGTCTATTTCCCGCAGAAGGGTTTATATATTGGGTAAGATTGATTCCTTTATTCCTTTGATATTTTGTTCTTCCTTTTATACCTGTACTTTCGGTGTAATTATTTTTTACTACTAAAATGTATTGTGTTAAATTTATATATACAATAAGCAATACTTGAATGTATATACGCATAATAAGCAGTGAACGTAGTTTGGAAATTTGTTGATTTTTTTTAATTTGAGTAATACATATACAAGATAACTAATTTATTTTGACAGTCGATAAATGTGGGATTGGTGTCGAAGTCAATTTCTAACAGAGTGGCTCTATCTACTGATTCTAAGTTTTAAAAAATCTAATGTTTTTTTTTCTGAAAAGGCCTGAACCGGATGAGTTTTGTTTTTTTTCAAGTTAAGTTGTAAATTATTTGAGTTTAACCAGTTTTCAATTTCTGACCGTTCGGAGAGATAGGATTTAAACCATATGTGAGCTATGCCTCTTATGCCAGTATCATAGAGCTTATTTAAGAGTACGTCAGAGCTTATTTAAGATTCCTATTGCATAATGTCTATTGTTAAGTATTTCTAAAATTCTCTTTGTATACACAGCAAGTACGGTCGATCGGTTTTTTCGAAAGCTATTTTGGCTGTCGTCGAAAATTTTATAATTTATAAAACGAGTATAGTCATCTGTGCATTGCCATTTCAAATACTTTGGATGACGTAGCTGTATGGCTACCGGGCGAAAGTTGTTTGGGCTTGTTTTATCCCCATTTTTATAAATAGGTCTTACAACTGAAGTCTTTAGCGCACCAGGAAATATGCCCCCTAAAAAGGATTGGTTTATGAGGTAAGCATATGGAATTTTTAGTTGATCAATGCATTTTTTAATTAATATTGGAGGTATTTTGTCAACACCGTAACTACATTTACTTTTTGATTTCTTGATAATTTTGCATATTTCTTGTGGGTCAATTGGTTTTAGAAAGAAACTATTTTCCACTACATAACGCGTTATTGTATTGTTATTTGCTGGTTGACTTATACTTGTACTTCCGATTTGCGATAAAAACTTATTAATTATATTAGCCACAGTAGTGGGGTTTGTTTCTAGCTTATTATTTATCTTTAATTTCAAATTTTGTTTGTCATAGTTATTTTTGATGTCATTTGTTTCAGAGTTTATTATTTGCCACATTGTTAAATCTTTTAAATTTAATTATATTATAATTCTTTTTAGATCTATGAATTATTTTCTTTAAAGTTTTTTTCACATAATTTATAGTGATTTTATTGTCGGTTTTTGTTATAAATATTTTGTTTTGTTTTTACAAGACACTTTTATGTCATTTGTAAGCCAAGATAATCTTCACGGTTTACCAATTTTTATGACTTGTTTTGGTATACTTTTATCTAAAATATTAGTTACGAGTAGATGAGAAAGCATTATAATTTTCATTCATACTTTTTTCGGTCTTAATATTAGAGACCAGTTCATAGATTTCAACATGTTTAATAAATTATCTGTGTTTTTGTCGTTAAAGTTCCTTATTTCTTTTAATAAATATTTTCCTCCAGTTGATTTTTCTTGTAAACTTAATTCTACTCCTTTATACTCCAAGAAACCAAATTCATTCAAATTTGTTTCTATTGCGATATTTTTCAAATCTATATAAATGTGCTCTAAACATGTTTTTGAGTTATGTGTGATTCACGTGGGTTCATTAATGTGTTGTTTAAAATGGAATGTAAACATAAGGTTAGAGAGTAGTCTCTTTAAGTTGTAATCTTTTAAATAGTTAACATTAAAATCGCACCCTATTATAATCGATTTGGCTTTATTTTTAATTTCAATATTTTTTCAAGCTGGCTCAAAAATATTTTTGAATATTTATCAGTGAGTGGTAAATACAAGTCTATCAACAAAAAATTATACAAAGGAATCTCCATACAACAGATTTCAAACACATACTGTATAGATAAATTGTTTAAGTCTTTTTTCTCAACACATTCAATAAAATGTTTAAGTAAAATACACACTCCTCCACCTTCTTGATTATCTCTGCGGAACGATGTTGCTATATAGTATCCTTTCCGTAATGTATATCATATTTTTCACTATGAGCAGTATGGAATTACAAAAGGGGGGTCTACAACCGATGCGGGAGTCGCACTTCTTAAACATATATATGATGCATGGAAAAAATCTACAAAAGCAATTGGTGTTTTTGTGATCTATCGAAGGCTTTCGACTGTGTAAAACATGACTTTCTCCTACTTAACCTGAATCATTATGGAATTATCGGAGTTTCTCTCGATCTCATTGCCTTCTATCTTAGTAATAGGACTCAAAGGGTCAATATAAATCATGAAAATTCTTCGGGTTCTCTTCTGAGTATGGGTGTTCCACTATTTTGGGCCCAGTCCTATTTTTAGTTTACATAAACCATCTTCCTTTTTATGCAAAAGAGTTATGCGATATTGTATTATTCGCTTACTTTACTAATTTTCAAAGTGAATAGAATATTGACAAATTATAACGAAGTGAATAGTGCACTGTCGCGTATACTTCACTGGTTTACGGTTAATAATCTAGTGCTTAATGCAAACAAAAACTAAATGTGTTAATTTCGCTCTCCCTAATGTACGGAAGCAAAACATCAATTTAGTATTAAATAATGAACTCCTAAAATCTTCAGATTCTACGACATTTCTAGGAATTACAATTGACTCAAATCTTCAGTGGAATCCTCATCTATCATCTTTCGCAGGTTAGTCTACCTGCGAGAGATGATGAGGATTCCACTGAAGGTTTGAGTCAATTGTAATTCCTAGAAATGTCGAAGAGCATAGCTCTGCTGTTTTTGCAGTTAGGAAAGTTAGACAACTGACTGATGTAGAGACTGCTCGATTAGTTTATTTCAGCCATTTTCACAGTATATTATCTTACGGCATATTACTGTGGGGTAGTGCAACAGATATTAAACAATTTTTATACTGCAAAAAAGAGCTGTTCGAGCAATATATAACCTCGGAGCTCGGGATACCCTGCGACAAATATTTCAGGAGATTAATATACCTACGGTTGCGTCCCAGTACATATATTGTAACATTTTATTTGTTAGGCACAATATTGATTGTTTCAGTAAAAACAGTGACAGACACAGTGTGAATACGAGAAATAAGGACAAACTTATTACGCCAAGCTTTCGCCTTCAAAAGGTTAGCAAATCATTCATGGGAAACGGTGTACGCGTAATAGAATTCCACAAACAACATTGAGCTTACCTTTTGATAAATTTAAATGTAAAATTAAAAATACACTTTTAAGTAAAGCTTATTATATCATTGCGTAATACTTTGATGACACAACTGTGTGGTCGTAGTACTGTTGTTACTCGCGTAGGTTTAAGAGAACTCATTGTATATGTGCAAAATTGTAAGACAACATCATTTTAAAGGAGCAATTGCTGAGTTTCTCGCCAGCTCTTCTGAGAAGAATCTGCTTTCCAAGCTAGTGGTAGGTTATAATGAACGAATCTCTATGTAAAATTTGACCATTCATAAGACCGCGCAAACGTCTATGTGAATAAACATATTTTGATTTTGTTCAGCATATAGTTTTTTAATCTTACACTGGTAAGCCAAGTCTCCGTTAAAAATATCCCTTCGGTTTTAGCCTCTTCTAATAGCGCTTCTAGTAAATATATCTTTAGAAAAATAATTTGGCCTTCCAATATTTGTGTGCGGCCTTGTTTAGTAAGTGAGATTTCTATGCTGCTTTCTTGGGATTGACTCACGTTTCTATTTGTAATGTGGTAATTTTGAAGACTATGTATGTTCACGATTTTTCCATTTATATACAACTTATTGTTGTGTAGTTTTGCATAGTGTCCAGTTTCACGAGCAATGTGTAGAGCTTGTAGCATAAGTTTTCTTACGTCCAACTCTTATTTGTTCAATCATTTAGAGACCTTGGGACCTGTATTTTTAAATTAATTTGCATATTGGAGTATGTAGTTCGTCATTCTCTTTGTGGTAAGTTCTACTAACAATGGTCTTTTAAAGCCCTAGCGACCAATGCGGCTAGACTCTTCTATGCATCCAGTGATATCTATGCCTAAGATGTCTTGCATAGCATATTCAATGCGGGAGATTGTTTGGTCCTCATCATTCCAGTAGTGCTCCGTGAGTCCATAAAGAACAAAAGTCTTTGCTTTTTCCTGGAAATTCGTTATTGTTTTTGTAGAGTGATTCACAAATCCAATTTTAATTTTTGAATTTCTGTTTCTGAGATTGTATTTCCTTGTTCAATATTTTAATCTCCTCCTGAATCTTTGAGTGACGGTTTAATGAGTCTTCTGTACTTAATTTTAATTCCTTTCTTACATCTCTAATTATTTCTTCTATTGCAGTTTGTACGAGTAATTTCAGTTTAGATAGAACAGATTTATTGTTTCTTTCCAGTATTTTCATAATGTATAAAAGACGGCGGTTTAGTTCGCAGCGTTCACTCAACGAACGCTGTTCGTAGAATCAACATCCTGAGGATGCTCCGGTGCCGGGGCGAAACGTGCTTCGAGTGTGAGGGTAACAACCTGCATGCTGGTGAGGGATTCTGCATGGTCCTGCTAACATCATCGCTTGGTGGTGGTTTTATCTGCATGATCGTGCACGAGAGCGCACGCACAAGCAGTGTAGGAAAGGAGGGAGGTGCCTAACGCATGCTTATGCGTGCGCTCACATATTTGCTTGCAGTTTGTTAGGGGATTTTTTCGTGGAATATTGCTAATTAAACGGTCTTATAGAATTGTATACAATGGACCTCCGCAAAGTAACGTCTGATTCGATTAATTAGCTAAAGAGTTTGTTTAATTGAACGCGCCCACCGTAGAACCTACTGGTCCGATTTGAAAAAAAAAAATAGTGTTGGTACAGAAAATTAAAAAAACCGCTCTAAATGTGTACTTTCAACATATATTTTCTCCGTCATTTTGATTTTGAAAACAAACTACTAATCCGATTAAAACAAACTGTAAGAACTTTCTAGAAGTGAATTTAAGAATATTTTTTCAAATCAGTTTATAAGTTGCGTAGATATATGCAAACAATCCTTATTTTTTTATTAAAAAAACATCCTAATGAAACGATTTTTTTAATCTTATGAGACTATCTACGAAGAATGCTCTATCAGATAAAAAAAGTATTTTTATATATATCAGTTTTGATATTTTAATTAAAAAAAAAACTACTTTACCGATTTTTTGAAAATATTATAGATTCATTTCGGAAGAATACCCCTTATGGGGTATTCTTCCAAAATGAATCTATTATTATTATAAAAAAAATAAAATCGGTACACAAATGACGGAGATATACGCGAACATACATAAGAAAAAGAAATAGATTTTTTTTTATTGAAATCCTTCTTTAAAGTCGGTTAAAACGGGAAAATTTTACGTTGGTGATACCGCTACGATAACTACCTATATATGTTACTTAACAGTATATCGTGTAAATAATTAAAAAAAATCTTTTTAGACGATCGATTAAAATAACAAACTTTTCATTGAAATCTTAATCCGGTGCAGGGCAAAATCTTATATAATATTTATTTTAAAAATTGTTAAGAATCGTAATGTTGATGTAATTTTTATAAATACTCGTAATTTTTTAGCATAAATATCGAGGAATTGTATAGTATAACCAGTT
>JAOCPS010667875.1:0-10724 GCA_025505425.1 Graphium colonna | reverse complement strand
AACATAATCTCTTGAATTGGAACGCAGTAATCCTTTTTTTCGGCCATTCGTTGCAATGAAACATTTAAAAATTGTCAAAGAGTTAAAAATCAAAGTAAAGAAATTTGGATGTTCATTAAAAGTGAATCATGATTTATATCTATGGCGTTTTAAGTTTTTCAAAAGTTCATAATATTATTAAAAATATCTCTGTATTCGATTCATCATTAGATCCTTTCGCTTATCCACTTATTTTTACATACGGTGATACTGGGTGGCATATCAATATTGTTCATAATACACCAGCTATATCTAATTCAAGAGCGCCCAGAAATAAAGAACCATGTTTCAGTATGCAGCTTACCAACTTGCAATTAGAGAAAAATGTGGCATATTACACCATTCACAAAAACTATTTCTGCTGTGTATAGTAAATATGTATGTAAGAATAGAGGGTTCACACACAAATGAAATGTAAACGTTTCATTTGACAAAATCAAACAATTCTCAGATCTGTAGTTTACAACGTAATTTAACTTAGAATGTAACATCAATGTCAGTAATGTTGGCCGTAGAGTAATTTTACCATCTTCATTCAATGGATCTTCAAGAAATATGTACCAGAATTATTTGGATGCCATGTTAATTTTTTAACATTTTTGAAAACCTTCTTTATCTATAACAATGACTTGCAATCCAAATATATTAATTGTATTTATGAAAATTAGAATTTATATTGTATAAACTTGGCGAAATAAAAGAGTGGCCATGAGTTTCTTGCCTGCTTATTCTCATGAGAGCTCTACTCCTCAAACAGGTTTTTTTTTTCAAAAGAATGTTTTATTTCCATGTTATGTCAGGCAATTTTTTATTTGCATTTATCATAAAGTTTTGAAGTTTTTAAACAATATTTTAAGTATTTTATGGAAATAAAGCATTTGAATTTTTAATTTCGATGTTTTATTACAATTATCGCAATATGCAAGTAAAAATCAATGTATCATCATTTATTTTATGAAGTAAATATTAAAGGTATATTTTATTTTAATGAATATTTTTAAGTTTCATATTATTTTTTTATGTTATTTTATCACAACTTTGCAAATTACATACTTAAAGCATGATTAAGTTTCACTTCCGTGACATATACAAGACATTTATATAATTTGTTAGAAAAATAGACTAATATTAATCTTGGTATTGAATCTGTAATTATAGAGGTATAGTCTTTGACAATAGAACCTTAATAATGTTCAAACTTATAATTTAAATTAATTATGGTCGAATTTCAACCACTGGGCGGCCACTAGTCTTTTTTAAATGTGGTAATCCTAATTTCAAAGTCTACCCAAAAGCGTATAAACAAAACATGTTTATTACTAGTTACTCCGCTCGGTTTCACCTGAGCTTATTAATATTGAGGAAGGAATTGGGATGAGGAGGATTGAATCTTTATAAATTTTTTATGTATGTTTACTCATATCCCCGTCGTTTATGACCCGATTTCATTTTTTTTTCTTTTTATCTTATAAGGTGTTCTTCCAAAATCGCCCCATAAAACTATTATTAAATTTTCAAATAAATCGGTTAAGTAGTTTATCTTTTAAATTAAAATAAAAAAAATGATTTTAGGTATGTTTACACGTATTTCCGTCATTTATGCACCGGTTTCAAAAATATATATATTTCAAAATAATAATGCATTTTGCTTAGATAGTGTCAAATAAAATAAAAACATCAATTTATGAGTTTAATTTTGAATAAAAATAGCAAAATTTAGAAATGTCGCACACATCTCCGCAAATTTAGAACTGTTTTTTTTTTAATAAAAATCGGATTAGTAGTTTGTTTTTCAAATCAAGACAACGGAAAAGACATGTGTCAAAATAATACTTTTAAGTCATTAGAAGTCGGTTTTTGTAATACAATTCACAAGATTATCATATAGGATTGATAAGCTTGTTTATCCATCAATTCATAACATAGCAAATAAACTTTTTATTTGTCAAAGTTCATTTAAATCCATTTTTTTCATGTTTTGCGTGATAAAGTAACAAGCATACGAAATTTCACATCTATTTTTTTTTTTGCGATCTTTTTAAACCATATCCAAAAAATTTTTATAGTCATCACCTTAACAAGTAGTTAATTGTTAAATGAAAATAATAAACCGAATACAGTTTGGATCATAAACGCTTCAAATATTATAAAAATGTTTAAAAATAGTACAGTCGTTGGTAGAAAATTCTTTTAGCATTAAGTCCCCCTATATACGTTAATATGTGCATAAAGATTAAATAAATAAATACACATTACGACAGGAACGTTACTTAGGACATTATAATTAAGTGTATGCAATGGAAAAAAAACTCCATTACAGCATCCTCTTAAAATGGAATGAATAAAGAAGCTCCAGATGCTATTAATTGTATCAAATAGACATCATCATATAAACGGCAACGGCGGAGGACAATATTGCACTAGAAAATGTAATAAAAGACAAGCAACTTTGTTTAAATGTCTATTCAGAAAGATAAACCGTAGCAGCGTCGTTGCGCTGGCTTGTCTAATAGAAAACCTTTAAGGCGTCTACTTCACTAAAACTACAATAAGAATAATTTTAGCAGTAAGGTAAATCCATAACAATTTAAATGTTCAAGTTTGAATATTGCTACTGAACTAAAAATATAAATGTCCAGCCACTTTATTCCGAGAAATAATTGCGTAAAAGAAAAATAATTCTGCAAGTAGAGACTAGCCGAGATGCGATTATGCATATATTCAGGAAAAGACATTTTTCCATTTATTTATATTCAAATGGAATGTGTACCCGATTCTCTTAGAATATACAGTGGAGGTGATATTTGTATAAAACTTCTTTTCTCGGCGTATAGTCCAGGTATAGAAAATTAATAATGTATTTGTTTTGAAAAGGATATCCAGCTATTCGTTTATCTTTTATCTTAAAATAAATCAAATTGTTGTTTTATTTGACTGAGCTTCGAAATACTTACGACTTAAAATTTGTTACTGTTATTGACTTCCAATAACAGTATGTTTCCGGTGTTTTTGACATAAGTTGTTATTTTGCATAATATTACTGACATATTCCGTAAATTAGGTTACGATGTTAAATCCTTTCCCGCCATAAAATAAACGAAAAAAATATTTATTATGTAGCTAATATATTCGCTCAATTAAATAAATATTAATATATTTATTGCATAAATGGATATTAGAATTTTACTCAAAGACCGCTCAATCTTGTACTTAGTGATGTTATACAAAACTTTAAGCAGCTTTTATTTTTATAATGTTATAGAATATATCGAATAAAAGTAAAAATACAAGTGACCAAGAAAGAATATTTTATTGTTATGCTACGTAATAATATAAAACGTCGCTACGTTGACCTATGTAGATATTGTAATATCGTATTTGCATTCCAGATATGTAGTTTATTTGAGATTTAATTTCTTCTACTCTTGAATGGAATCGAAAATGTTTTTTATTTCAAAATACAATTTTTGTCTAAAAATATAATATTTGCTTGTTTGAATGCGCTAATCTCAGGAACTACGGTCCCAATTTAAAAAAAATCTTTTAGTGTTGGATAGCCTATATATCGCCTATGACCAATAGGAGCGGAGTAGCTAAGAAATATGTGGCGAAAACGGGAAAAATTACGCGGACGAACCTGCAACGACCTGCTCGTAAAGTATAAAGTTGAGGCGTGCCTAATGACTGTATACAATGAAGGCCTCGCCCATGGACACCTACTTACATCAAGATCCGGAATGTTGCATGTGAACTGCTAACATTGAAAATCGTATATTCAGTAGAATAGAAAGCAGAAACTAAGAAAGGAAAGGATTGAAAGAAGTCGAATCCAATATACAGGCATATTACGTGCATCTGCAATTCGATAGTAACCAGTAGTAGCTTTTGTTGCTGTCGACAGCACGGTTCGTTCCGGGTATGTACCACGACCTCACAGAACACAGATGTGAAGTAGGAGCTCCTTCCTTGCGAGCTCCTGCATTAGGCCGGTGAGTTCAGGTGGCCGGTAGCCCATCTCCCCTTCCCCTTCCTCCCAAATGACAGCGGTAATTAAAGATTATTTACCCCAGGAGAGTACTAGAAATCCAAGAGAATCCTCCACTGCGCATCGACGGTCAGTGAGCGTACATCCTGAGCGTGGGTGCTCAGTTAGCCTTACGTTTTCTGGGGCGGGGGAAGGCACCTTACCGCTATGCACTGCCCAAGGCAAACGGTGTAAACCCTAGCTGTGGACTTCCGTGACGTCAGGAGATTACATTAAAACCTAAATGCCGTCCACTACCACCTTGAGACAACAAGGCCTGCTTTGCTCTTTTTGACCGAGACTCAGATATTCTCTCCGGCAGACACGTCGCTATCTCCTAAACTGATTGACTCGTTGACCACGTTCAGAAGGCTACAGATTCCGTACTGCACCAGATCCCCCCCCCCCTCGCAGAGAGCGTGATTCTTGGTGATTTCAACGCCCATCATGCAGAATGGCATGGATCACGCACCACCGATTATGCGGGGATAACTGATCGCGACTTTGCCGTGGCGTATAACCCGTGGTATCTGACTCTGATGGTCACATCGCCTACGCGAGTCCCAGACATGTTGAATCATATGCCTTCCCTGTTGAATCTTCTGCTGACCACTTACCTGAATAATTACAAGATCTCAGTCAGCGCTTCTAACCATTGTCTAATCCTGAGTGAGATGTCTATTACGTGTCTGTCTTTTCTACTTGGACATCGCCGTGTATGGCACTATGGGTCAGCAGATTGGCGATGGATGAGATGCGGTCTTTCTTAGCATCCTACACCTGGAGACTGGTTTGCTTCTCACTGGATGATCCAAGCGCTGTCACCGATTCTATTGCCGATGTGGGCCTTCAGGGTATGGAACTTTATATTCCATCCTCTGACGTCCCCATCGGCAGTAAGTCAAAACCATGTTCAGCCGGTCCTGCAAGATAGCTTCTCGCTATAAGCGATAATGTTATCAAACCTGGGCCACGGCGGCGACGTCTTGCGATGTAAATACCAGTACATTGAAAAAAAAGTAAAATTTGGCCTCCAAGACTCCTGTAAAGTGCCCTGGCCGCAGTAAAGTTCGAACACATTAGCAGAATTAGCGAGAGACTAGTTTGCCTACCTTCGGGCACTCTCGCTTTTTGGTGTCTTGCCAAATCAGTCCAAGAGAACTTCTGTACGCCATATCATTACCCATGCACCACGGGAATAACTCACTGACAAATACCGCAAAAGAGAAAGCCGATCTCCTGTGCACTCTTTTTGCGTCAAACTCGACCTTGAACGACGGGGGAAACACACCGCCGACCACCTCGCGGTGTGAATACTCGATGCCAGTAATAAGTTTCCATCTGAGTACAATGCGTCAAGCGCTTTTTACCCTTTAAGTCCATAAGCCGAATGGGCCAGATGGAATTCCTGCTATTGTGCTGAGAACGTGCGCTCCAGAGTTGGCATCGGTTTTAACGCGTTTTTTTCTGCACTCCTCTACACGTTAGACGTTGTTCCGTCATCTTAGAAAAAGGCTTTAGTGCACCCAAGCCCAAAGAAAGTCGATCGCTCGGATCCGTCCAACTATAGGCCGATTGTCATTACCTCCTTGTTCTCCGAACTAATGAGGTCTATTATTAACAGCCAACTTCTGAAATATCTTGAAGGTCATCAGCTGATCAAAGACCGACAATACCTAAATCATCGATGGGTGGAAGCATTTGAAGACAAGTGGGCGACCCTGGCAGTTGGTTTGGACGTAGCAAAGGATTTCGATCTGGCATGACACAAAACGCTCCTTTTTAACATCACATCTTACAGACTACCGGAAAAATTGTGGAAATGGATAACCAGTTTCCTTGCAGATCGGAGCGTCAAGGTCGTTGTCGACGGTGCATGCTCTGACACCAAGTCTATGAACTCTGGTATCCCACAAGTCTGCGTGCTATCTCCCACACTGTTCCTTCTGCCCATCAATGATTTGTTGAACATTAGCAACATTCATTGTTTTGTATATGACATTACAGTCGACACTTTATATACCAGTCGGGAAAATATTTCTCAAGAGCACGTCCACGAGTGCCAGAACAAACATTTGTCTGAACGACCCCAATCCGAGATATTGGCAAGCAAAATCTCGGATTGGGGTCGACTAAACTTGATCCAGTTTCACCAACTGACGACACAAGTTTGCACGTTCACAGTCTTTCACTAAAGAAACCCTTTGTCATATCTTCTCTATTCCAAAACACTTCACTGGTTCCTACAGCGCCGATCAGAATTCTTGGCGTCAATATATCGAGCGACGTACAGTTCCGCAGTCACTTGGAAGGTAAAGCCAACCGCAACACCAGAGGAGTTATAAGAGCATTGCCGACCTTTAAGGAAGGAATAAGCTCTTTTTTTGGAGGTCCCTAAGTCGTATCGGTCCTAAAATACATCTGGCGACAATTGATTCCACAAAGGTATCGTTTGTGAAAATGATGATAATAATGAACGTGTTCGCGTCAACGTCAACCGACTTTTTACCTCATCTAACAAATAATAACGATAAGGCAACATATGGAAAAAGCTTTGTTAAATTATGTAACGCTTTTTTCATTCTATTGGTAGATTGGTTATTGGTTACTTTGCTTATAAATCAATTAAATCTTTGAAGTTGTGTTGAAAACACGTAATAGAGATTTTCTTTGTTAGAAATTTTCTTCAAATTCTAGAAAAGCACAAGTAACAATCTACTGGGACAGAGTACATGGTGTAAAGAGACTGGCGCCAGTCGATTGGTATAAGCAAAGTTTTTTCGACCAAACACTGAACTGTAGACGCTTAGTAAATTACTAAGCATCTACAGTTCACTATGTGGTCGAGTGTAACCCTAGAGAAACAAAAATCAAGAATAACCTTGATTTTTTAACGTGTTATGTGTGCATTATCATTTGTGAATATTCTCCAATTGCTTTGAAACAATTTTCTGTTCCATTATTTGAAAGTGACACCGGACGACATAACCTTTCATCTATTAAACACCTCTACAACTTGAACATTTTTCTCAATCAACCTTAGTTAAAGGGCTAGATATGATTGGCATTGAAACATTTTCGTCAACAGTAACGGCACGTTTAAATATCCTCTTATTATTGAATCAATCGAGTTACGTAACTCGAATTCTGGGATGGGGGACTCGGTCGGTGGGCTTCATTCAATTCCTGCAATATTCAATTTTCAAGCCTTTCTATCGTTAAAAATTCCAATTGATTAAAATATTTTATCTCTCACACCAAAACGTGCTTCTAATTTTTGCATTGGGCTTACTTGCAGGATCCATTAAATTTATTTGGTTACATCTAGGATCATCCAATAAATAGAATTAGTATCGATTCCTTTTTTAAACTAACATTTACTAAAAAAGGTCTCTTCTAGGTAATATTTGTTCATTGTCAGAGGTAACCGTTTACATCAACTATAATTTAATATTAATAATTTAATGCGAATAAATGATTAGGAAAAGTTTACTATGCATATAAATAATTAGAAATATTTTATGTTTATTACTTGTTTTATTACCTAGAAAAATAATTGAAATACTGTCAAATATTTTTCTCGTAAGTTCAATATGATATACACCTAGTTTCCCACGGTGTTATCCCACTTTTCGTATAGTCCCGCCAACGAATTCGAGTAACCTCAAGTAAAAACTTACGCTCATACAATTCTCTTGATAATTTTTAACCGGCTTCAAAAAAGGAGGAAGATTCTTAATTCGAATGTTTATATGTTTTTTATGTGCGTTCGCGTACATCTCCGTCATTTACAAACCGATTGTAAAAATTCTTTTTTCTGGAATGACCCCGTAAAATTTTCAGGAAAATCGTTTCAGTAGTTTTTCATTTAAATCCAAATAAGAAAATTGATCTTTTATATTTTTGCGCATATATCCGTCGTTTATGAACCAATTTATTTCTTTTTATATAATAGAATATTCTTCATAAATAGTCCCATAAAATTTAAAAGAAATGGTTCATTAGTTTCTTTTTTTAAATAATCATAACAAAATTTAGGAATGTTTACACATACCGCAACTAATGAACTGATTTGAAAAAAATATGTTTTATTTGATTTATTAAAATTGGCTTAGTAGTTTTTTTTAAATCAAAATTACGGAGAAGATATGTTTTGAAAGTACACTTTTAAGGCGTTTTTAGTCGGATTTTGTTATTTTCTGTAAAAATAAACTTGTTACTCTTATTTTTCAATTATTGTATATTAAGGCTGAATTGCATGTTAGCGCCAAATAATTCATCAAAATGCTTAAATTGAAAAAAGGAAGATTTCATGTTTATTCTTAGTTATTATTTTGTAAGATTTTTTTATACATGCATTGCTACGGGCTAATGAAGGCGAAATTTTCATGATAATCTAGGTTACCAATTTTTTCGAATAAAGTTAACAGAAACTATATTTTCGTATTAATAAGTAATTACTTCATACGCTACGGAACCCTCCTAACAACCATTTTTTTCTTAATATCTTATAACATACTATATATACATATATATTGATAACCTGCCAGATTAAACAAATTGGTTAGGTTTTCCTTCCGGAGATTTTCTAAGGAAATATATTGTATAATAAAATTATATCCGTTGGGCCAAATATCATTACAGAGATATAATATTGTAATAGTTGCCAAAATCAGAGGCAATACGGATGCTGTAATGAAAAAAACATGTGTTTTATGTCTGTACTAGCATTGATTATTTATATTTATTATATATTATTTATTATATACTAGATACATAAGTTAGTATATATTAATAAGCGATTATTAAAGGCCTGACTAAATATAGAGTTCGTTAGATTATTAGAATGTTAATATTCAAAACGAAATAACAATAAAATCGTACGTTTTCAAGACGAAGAAATTTATACATTGTTAAAATTGTATTTCTAATACTTTGAGTATTAGCACTACAATTTTAATAATTTGTGAATCATACATTCGTCCTTAAAAAAACAAGGTTTTTTTTGTCTTTAGGCCCATAAATTGTAACTAACTCTGTGGCGAAATGTTGCGGTGAGAAAAAAGTGATAAAAAAGCAAGAGTAAACTTGGATTTATAACGTTGTTAAAAATTCTGTATCATTCATTAATGCATTATTTTGATATCAAGTTCACAATTGATAGAAGTGTAATTAAAGTATATTTGCTTAAAATGTTGTTTATAACAATAAAACAAATGGTTGTAATTAAAAGCTCAAGCTAGATCAACGTCTGCGTCCTCGTTTTTAATTCAGTGTGCTCGAGTAACCTGACTTCTACTACATCACGAGATAACATATTTTTGTACGCAAATTTTACTTTCTTGTTTCAATGAGGGCCATCTTATCCTGCCAACGTGTTATGAAGTTCGTTTTAGAACAATTGTTACAAAAAAAATAAGTTGATCATTCAATTATTATTCATATTAAATATTTCTGTAAAAATCCCATTATAATATCTTAAAAAATAACATAAGAATATATTTAAAACGTATGACGTAATTTTCAAAATATTAACACTCTGAAGACTAAATGAAATTTTGGCTTAATAAATAGATCATTTATGGATCAATAGCTCTGTGTGTAATAGTAATAGTGTGACGAATTACCAATTATTTTCTAAAAAAATTATGGACTCAACATCTATTCACAAGGTTGCCGCAAAACATATATCGACCACGCGAAGAGAAGACGACAGGACCAGCTGTATATCTTCTAAGTTACCTTTACAATAAAAGCTCTTGTGACAAATTACAAACCAAACTCTTCCAGACCAAGTATGATATCTCTTGATTATGTATAACTCAAATGCCTACTACACTTTGACGTCGCACTGGCATTTTGCCGCATAGTTAACATATAACTTCCCATTTCTTGATATCCCACTTATAAAGTGGGGTACCTAGATATAGTGAGGTGTAGGATACTTATTACCAGGTTTTTAAGCTACAGGTCTGATAAATGATGGCCCATAACCGAGCGCACTGCCAGTATAACGTTTAAATAGACTAATGTAAGCTTGTCTTAACTGGATATATCCTTAAGACAGGCAGCGCATTGATCACGTTAAGCAAGGAATCGCAGCTTAGGTAAATCGATATACCGAGAAGTCAGTCAAAATTCCAAAATACGAAAGGGCCAAATGCGAACCAAGCTGACACCGTCGCCATTTATCATAGTTTATGGCTAGAGCTTGTTTATTAAAGGAAAACCGCTTGGACAAAGTTAAGTGAGTGTGCAAATATTTCATCCTTGAATTCCCATATGCGTGTAATATCCTAAATAAGGGAAGTTCGGGACTTGACAGTATCACGTCGGTGCGCAATGAAACACGGTTTTGAAATATCAGAATTTAATACAAAATATAGATTTATATGTACAGGCGTGGATTCGCCTTACTACCTATCTTGATTCTCTTAACTAAGAAAGTGGGTGTGGTCAAGGTCCGACGAAGTTTCTCAGTGCTTCCCGCATTAGTTCACGCTTGGATGGTTAGATCAGTGTTACGATGTGTATATAAGGATGTCATTATAGATCAGCGATACAAAGGTTGATCTCGAAAATAGTGGTCTTGCGCCACCCGCATCCAGCGGATTCCCGCGACCTTAACCAGATCGTCGGTCCACCTTGTTGGGGGCCTACC
>JAOCPS010667874.1:0-19856 GCA_025505425.1 Graphium colonna | reverse complement strand
GAGTGGGAAAAGAAATCGGGCATCCCCAAAAGTCATGCATACTTTATTTTATGCCGACTTTATAAGGGCGGTGGTAATTCCCCGGACGAGCGTGGCCGTAAAAGTTTAGCAAAAGCTGTGAAAGGATATTATGCTCTACCACCTAAATTAATAATATTTATAGATTTAGTTAAAAAAAAATTTGATTTTTTTTTATTTTTATAATTATTTTGTAAAAATATAAATTTATAGCGTATCATATAAAAATTATTAAAAAGCGTCAGACTCTTGATTTACTTGCAATTCTACTATCGATCTTTTGTTGCCAACTATTTTAATATAATATAGTTTCGAATTCTTAAATTAGCAGAATTTTATTTACGTTTTTATATAAAAAAGGTATGCTATGTCATGTTGATACATTAGACGACGATATATTTTTATTTTTTTTTTATTATTTAAATATATTATTAAGTTGTTTTAGTACATTACTAATTTTGCAGGTTTTTCTACGGATAATAAGTTTAAAAAAGCATTTATTGGCAATTCTTTTCAATGATGTACTAAAAGAAAAGAAAAGCGTTCAAGGAACCTGTACGTTAATTATAATTAATATATGATTAGCATAATGTCTGATGTTGTTTTTAAAATATTTTATTAATATAACGGTTTCATATTTAAGCGTCCTTTTTTTATTAGGTTAAAAAGGTTATTTATTTATACAAATGTATTATTTCAAAGTATATAATATAAGTATAGTTCAAATATATATTGCGCGTCCATTTTATTAGTTTATAACAAGTGACGATAAATGAAAGTTAACGTTAGTCATTAATATGTTATATGAGAATATTTACTTAAAGTTTATTTATCAAATGACATATAGTCGATAGAAGAAAATTTAAATAAGTTTATTCTATAAACGAAAACATGGCCTACAGCGATTTTTAAACAAAATCTGAACCAAGTTTTGGAACCGGAAATCGAAATATCAGGCTGAAATAGAACCAAAAAAATATTTATTAGTAATTAAGACCAGCGCCATCTGTTTGCAATTTTCATAAACAAACTGGTAATCTTTCAAGTTTCCAAATAAAATCGATAAGTGTAGCTAGTTATGGGTGGCTATTAAAATGTGCTTCGATATCGAGATAGGAGAATTGGATATAAAAATAAAGCCAGTACTTTATTTGTGTGACATGATTTTTACTTAATTAAACTATCTTTCCAGAGCTAGAATTCTTGTAATATTATTCTGATAGTTATAAAATAGGGATATATACATACAATATACTTGTAAAATGAAATTTATAATTTGTAAATTTTTTGTAGCGTACATTAAATGTATACAATATATTTTATGTGTATGTGACGTTAATATTGAATTTTGTACGTCAAATCGACAGTAGTGCTGAGACTTGTTAAAAATCGAAAAGATACCTAAGCAGTCCTAAAATTAGTCCTAATTATTTAAAGGTATAGATAGTTCGTGGTGTTTTCTATATTTTTACACGATTTTCTTGATACTGAAACGATCAATTTTCGACCTGCATCTACGGCTGATATTATATTAGGCTTTTGAGCATTAGCAACATTTTTTTACGAATAAGATGTTGAATCCTTGGCTAGTTCTAGCAAAACCAAACGAATGGATGATACTTAACGTAATATTTATAAAAAACTCTACGTAAAAGTGATAGTGTTTAAATATTGATAAGTTATAGTTATTTCGCGTACGGTTTAATAAAATAATACGAAATATGCTACATTTTTCTTCAGGATCAAACATTTGTACATAATTAATTATATTAAAAAAACATGTTAAACATAATTAATTTTAATCAAAGTATTATATACCTGTATTTGAAAATACATACAATTATTTTTAATTATTTTAAAGATGAAATTATATGAAACCGAAATGTTGAAAACCTCTGTATACTGAACTTGTTTAAAAAAATATAATATTTACACAACATTTAATAAATTATTAACTGCAATAAAGTTAGGTGGTATATTTAGAATTTATATAAAATTTTTCAATTTGAAAAGGATTTTTTTTTTAGGTTTATAACAAATAATGTGTAAAATATCCGTAGCGCATAAGATTCTAGGTGACTGACAATTTACTACAATATTCAGATATGTATCGTACAGAATTATAAAAAATACGAAAACTACAATAAGTTGTAGGTTTGCAACGATTTAAAACAGAATGTAAAAGCCTAGTGCTTAATACAACCTAAGTTTGATCATAATAATGAAATAAACAGCATTAGCTAAACACGAATGTAATAACATTGATGGTATGCTACTTTATTTTGTAATACGACTTTTTTTTAACAAGCAGGGCAAAAGTAACTACAAACGAGGAAACTAACTTAACATTATAGAAAATATTTGAAATTACAAATGTACTATTATAAATAAATAAAGGGACTAATTTGTTTTTGTGACATGATTATTAGATTATACATAATTAACTTACATGTCTAAAGCTGTAAAATATTATTCTGATAGTTAATAAATAGAAATGTATACGTATATATTTGCGTAAGTCGTTCATCACCAATATATTTCTTGAAATTCACTACTTGCAAGGAAAATAGAATATATTATAATACTAGTAAAACGAAATAAGATTATAAATTTATTTCTTGCGAATTTATGATAGTGAACTTAAAAATGTCTATTGTTATTTAGAAAAAAAAATGTATATCTTTACACTATATTTTGTGTATGTGACGTTAATGTTGAATTTCATACGTAACACGAATCTAAAATGGAGCTGAAACTTGGTAAAAATAACATAGGTGCCAGTCTTGAAATTATGACTGTTTTATTGCCTAATACATAGATAGAACGTGGTATTTTCGATCATTTTTACATGATTTGAATTGCGTACACAGCTGATATTAGATATTAAGTAGTAACTTAACCATTAGCGACTATGAATGATGTTTGTGAGTCCTTATTTGGAAAACTAGATGTACATACAATACTTCAAATGCTAAAAGAATTCTCTCGTAATATTTATTAAGTTGTAGTTTGCAAACGGTCTGTAATTTCTATATACCTTTGCTCTTTAGCGTCACGATTTTGAACAGGCTTAATTTTTTTTTTAGAATCAGATTATTAGATACAAGAATTGTTTAAATATGAGTTTCGGGCGAACCCGACCCTATGTAGTAAAATAGTATAAAATTTCCCACATTTATCTATATAATAACGAAACTAATTTCACAGATTTTTCTAGGGTTAATAAGTTTAAAAACGATTTATTGGCAATTATTTTCAATCATGTGCTAAAAGAAAAGAAAAGCGTTTGAGGAAATTGTACGTAAATTATATTTAATATATGATAGACAATACGATTGATGCTGTTTTTAAAATATTTTGTCCTTATAACGTTTTCATGTTTACTAGGTTAAAAAGGTTCTTTATTGATACAGATGTAGTTTTTCACAGTATATAATATTGTTCAAGTATATAAGGCGGGTCCATTTTATAAGTTTATAAGCAGTTATAAAGGTAAATTAACGTTAATAAAATTAATTAAAAAAAAAAAAAAAAAAGGTAAATTAACGTTAGTCCTTAATATGCTATATGGGAATATTTACTTTATTTATCAAACAAATAAAATATAGTCAATTTTAAAAAGTTTAGTGCACTCTCATATATCATTAAATTTTAAAAAGTTAATGCTATATGAGAATATTTACTTTATTTATCAAACATATAGTCAATTTTAAAAAGGTTAGTGCACTATCATATAGCACTAAATTTTAAAAAGTTAGTGCTATATGAGAATATTTACTTTATTGACCAAACAAATTAAATATAGTCAATTTTAAAAAGTTAAACGAGTTCATACTATAAATAGGAGAATGAAGTAAATAAATAAAGCCAAAAGTGTGACATTTTACTCTATTAAATTATCTGTTCCAAGCTATAATATTATTATTCTGATAGTCTATATGAATATATACGTTTATATATTGGAGTCATCGGTTCATCACCAAACATTCATTTATATGCACTATTTGCGAAGAAAATATACAGTATGATTGTAAAATCAAATGTGATTATAAACTTCTAACTTGTGAATTTTTGGTAGTGTATATAAAAATGTATACAATATATTTTGTGTGTGACGTTAATGTTGAACTTTGTATGTAATTCACATTCACAAAAGAGCTTAGTCTTGAAATTAAATCTACAGATAACTCAACCATTACATCTAAAACTATATATTCCCTTATAAAGACTAATATTTACGCAGTATGAAATTGTACCTGATACTTTTCTTACATGATTTTCTAAAGACTGCTACGGCTGATATTTGGTTTCTATAATAGCAACATTTTACGAAAATATTTTTTTGTTTATTTATACAGACAATACTTAAAACACTAACTTAAAGATAATAAGTTATACTTTGCATACCGCATTTTGTATATAGATCTGCTCTTTAATATCATAGTCCCATTTTGAATAGCATTAAATTCCAAGAGATTTATCTTATGTGATTATACAAATATATTATGGAAATGCAAAGCTTAGAAAGCATTAAGCTAGTTGCACAAAGCTATAAAGATATTATTCTAAAACTAGTTATAAAATAGGAATATATTCGTATATTGGCGTTAGTGGTTCATCACCAAATAGATTAATCAAAATGCATTATTTGCGAAGGAAATATACAAAATACTTATACAAAACTTATGTGTAGGCATGTGACGTTAATGTTGAGTTTCGTATGTAAGCCAAATTTACAATAGAGCTTTAGTCTTAAAATTAAATCTTGAGATAACTCAAATATCACATATAGCATTATAACTAAATATTTGCATATAAAGACTAATTTTTACGTTATATTTGAAATTGTATCTGACATTTTTCTTCCATGATTTTCTAGAGACGACTTTTATGGCTGATATTTGGATACCTTTGCATTTTTGGTAGTGTACATAAAATGTTTACAATACTTTTGTGTATGTGACGTTAATGTTGAATTTTGTATGTAAGTCAAATCTACAGTCGAGTCGAAGCTTGTTTGAAATTATGTATAGATCTTGCGTTATAGGCTTATGTATATATGGAGTATTCGGAATTTTACCATATACTTTTTTATATGATTGTCATGAAAATATTCTTTATTACATGATTTTTAGGTAACGTAATTAAACTATATCTCCAAAGATATGATAAAATTATTGTGATATATGATTATATATTGGTGTTAATTGTTTTATCACTAATCGATTAAAAAATACACTATTTTTAAGGGAAATATGCATTGCAAGTTTTTCAAAGTGTACGTGACGTTAATGTCGAAATTTGTATGTAATCTATCAAATGTACTGTAAAGCCGAGACTTATTAGTTAAATAGGCATCGGTATTAAAAGTAAGATCTTTAATCGTATAAAATATACGGAATATGTGATTTAGAAATTTTACATGATACTTTCTATACGCGATTTTCTTGAGACTGAAATATATCTGCTTTGAATAATAGCATCAATATTTTCCGAAAATAATTACTTAGGATCTTTTTTATTTATTTATGCTCACAATACTTAGCTAACTGTAACTCGTGAAGTTATTTGAGGTTATTTAAGTTCGAAAGTTATAGATGCTTTGCATACGCATACGGTCTGACCCGCAATTTGTTTATAGCTAGTTTTATATTCTACAGTATCGTAGGACGATTTTGAATAATATTAAACTTCTGGAGTTTATTTATGTAATAGGATTAGTATGCATAATCTATAGGAAGTTAATGTAGAGGTAGGCATTCCATACACCTAAAAAGATGCTAAATGCTTCTAACAGGGTTATAGGAAAGAAGAAAATGCAGAGTTTCGAAAGCGTTATACTCGTACGAAGCTTTAAAAATATACTAATACGAGTTATAAAATAGGAAAATATATATTTATATATTGGCGTAGGCGGTTTATCACTATAAGATTTCATTAAATGCACTATTTGCGAGGGAGAAATATACAATATACTTGTAAAGCGGAATGACATTAACTAGTGAATTTTTTGTAGCGAAAAATGTCTATTGATATAAATATATGATTATGAATGTTTATCATTACAATACTCTTTTAGAAGTTAGTCCTAAAATTAGGACCGTGTTTTATAAGCATAGATAGTCCGTGGTATTTTCGAAAAATTTACACCATTATCTTGAGACTGGAAACATTTCAATTTTAAATTGCGTTTACGGCTAATATTAGGTTTAAATAATAGCAACAATTACGAAAAAGATTATTGAATCTGTTTTATTTATTTATTTATTTTTATACATTAATACTTGAAACACTAACTTCACAATTTTCAGGTAAAAGATATTTAGTTATACGTCATTTGCATACGGTCTGACCTACAAATATATTATGAAAATACAAAGCTTACAAAGCATTAAGCTAGCTATACAAAGCTATAAAAATATTATTCTAAAACTAGTTATAAAATAGATATATATTGGTGTCAGTGGTTCATTACCAAAAAGATTTAATAAAATGTACTAATGGCTATGGAAATATACAGTATACTTGTAAAATGAAATGTGATTATAAACTTATATTTTTGTATTTTTGGTAGTGTATATATCTGACTGTGTGTGACGTTAATATTGAATTTCGTATGTAAGTCAAATCTACAATAGAGTCCAAGTATGTTAGAAATTAAATAGATACCGGTGTAAACTACGAGCGTAACGATTGAGAACAAGAATGTAAAAGACCGAGATTGGATACTACATAATTTATAATATTATAGAAGGTATTAATATTGTTTAAATAGGAGTATAAAAAATTGTTATTTCACAAAAAGGCGTATTTGTATTAGGTCTAACAAGGTCAAAAAATTACTACACATTAGGGAATACTATAACATACCATTATAGAAAACACTGGAAATTATAAATGTGGTATAATCTTATTTATATTAAAATGAAATATTGTAATTTTAATAGTTTATAAGTTAATATTATTTTCACAAATCTATATTATTAATAACTACAAGAAAACACAGTCCAGAATTGAATACTGCGTAAAACAAATCTATATTATTAAATTCCATTAACATAGTACGCAAGAGTTTTGGCAGTGCTTTCAAAGAAGTGTACAAATTATCACATTTGATTCTTTAATTGCATATGTAAATGCCAGGCAATGCCAGGTTAGTGATATAATTTTAATAACAAATATATAAAACGCTTATTATAGCTTTTTAAACATTATCAGACCCTTCGCAGGATTAAATACAATTGTCAAAATTATAAATTTACGCGATCGTTTTCACAGTTACGTGCTTTTTAAATATTGATAGATTGGAATAAGAAACAAAATGTTAGGTTAGAGGAGAAGTATGTAAATATTTATATGGTGTTAGTTTACATTAAATCTCTACGCAACTTATCCAAGATTCCGTGAGCCGTTCGATCTTGCTCTCTAAACACTAGACGCAAAATGTGAAATGGGATGGTTTGACTTTTGTGTAAAACTCTTACGTGTATTAGTGAATAAATGTAAAATTCTCTTCGTTTCAGTCGAGTTTTATAGTAGCTGCGATGTTAGAAATCTACGTGATAGTATGATATCTATGCCAGTTGAACCGTTCACCATCGACAACAAATTTGACAGTTAGTTGCGCGTAACTGCTAAGTCTACAAGTCTAAGTAAATAGAAATTCATTGCAAAACTGAGGTAAAATGTCCTAATATGTTTTCACAATACACGATTCACCAAATTATTACCTTTTGTCTTTATTTTCACCCCGAACTGCGTATTTGTTAAAGCGAAACTGGCTGTGATAATTATTTGCATGCAAACGATTTGTTGTTAGTTTAATCTAATTCTTTTTTTTTAATTTATTTAAGTTCCATTGGTTAAGACAATAACAAATATTTTCATTTAGGAAATCCGTCGAGAGTAAAGCAAAATAACGTGGTTATCATTTGTCCTTTTTGTTATTTTTTTTTTTGTGATTTTCAGACCCGAAATGGTAATATACAACACGTTTTATTTAGACCTGTATAAGTATTCGTATAATTTTTTTACAGATATTTAAATTAAAAAAGAAATACGCTATACGAGGATTGTTTTTTGCTGCAATGAAATTTCGATACCGTGGCTTGAATAGAACGGAAATTTGCTGTATATTTCTCATTACAATAAAATATCTGACTCGGATCAAATAAATTAATCAAAAGTATGAAAATCTGACATTTTAATCTGTATGCTTTACAGCAAATTCCCTGTCTTATTGTTCTCTATATTTCAGACAAAATGTCGAAGGTTTAGTGGATTTTAAGCTTATAAGAAGCTAATTTTGATCGTTGAAAATTATATAGCTGATTGCGTATGCATTCACAGAGGATGCTACCAAGGTTTGTTCCAAAATTGCATCGTTTTTAACTGTAGTATCTGATGGTTGTCTATAATATTGTGTTTTGAACATGTATCATATTTGTGGTGTTGCAGTTCAATTCGCTAATGATAAAGGAATTCAAAAGTATTAATAGAATGAGAAATATCAATAAGATACGATGAATTTTGATTTAAAAATTTAATACATATAAAAGTCTGTAGACAATACATGGAATGGAAAGTTTGAAAGCTTAAAAGCGCCGAAAGCAATGCACAAATAGTAATAAAAAAATAATGTCAAAAAGCTAGAGTTCTGATGAGCTTCTCCGAGAAATTATAAAAAAATCAACGCAACAATATAGAAAAACACACAAAACATAATATAAACACTTCACAAATCCGTATAATATATTAATTGCTTCTAACATTGTAATGTTTTTAAATAACTTATGTATAAATGAAATAGTAATACGTGTACAAAGATTTTATTGCAATACAGTCGGTTATATTATTGTTTTATTGAAACGAAAAATAACAAGTTCGAATTTCCTTTTTTTAAATGAAAAATTCACGGAAATGTTGATATTGCATTACAATTTTCAGACCGTATCTATGTTTTATACAGAATTTTTTTATCCCAAAAAGTAGATTACCATTTAGACAGGAAATTAGGAACAAATACGATTTGAGAATCGTATCTCGTGATATAAAATAATCTGGGTTTTTTTTTTAGTATAATTTAAATCCGGGAGTAAATTTTAGAATCAATTTGATACTATATCATATATTCTATAGCTGCTACGTACCGTGCGCTGCTGATGGTTGAGTTTTTTTTAGATATAAATAGTAATCATTGCTTTGATTTTAACAAAATCATTAGCGAAGAAAGAAACGAAGAAAATTTCATATTCTGCAAGTATAAATCATGACGAACATATTGGATATTGTTTCTTGAAATGTGCATCAAATACACATGAATACAATAAAGAACGCAGATGGATTATTACGGTTAAAATTTTTAAACTTTATGCCACCGGCATTTTAGATCATTGATGCTGCAGAGTATGTTGTGAAGATGGATGTAAGCAGGAAGTTGAAAGGAATAATAGTTTTTCATTGAATAATTATTGTTTATAATTAATAATAATTAAAATGCTATCTTGTAAAAACCGCCTCAAAAGAATTTCAACTTGTTGTATAAATAAAGTTTACAAATTCAGATGTCTGGATATTTCTCTTATTAGACCATCAATTGGCGTGTAAAGATGATGTTGATGATGGTGAATGTATGGGAGCAGACTGCGTATTGAAAAACTGAAACAGGAAAATCTATATTATTAATAACTACAAGAAAACATGGCAGTGAATTGAAAATTGCGTAAACAAATCTATATTATAAAGATCCATTAACATAGCATGGAAAAGGAGTTTTGGATTGCTTTGCGTAAGAAGCGTACAAATCATCACATTTGATTCTAATATATTCAATTGCATATGTAAATGCCAGGCAACGCTTACGATTTAGTGAAGATTTTAGAGCATTATCTATCAGAATAACACATTAGCCAGAATTGTACTTCTCATCTACACGTTGATTTATAGCAACTTGTGAATATTTGCTACTAACAATTGATTATTCCGGCCGTTAAGTCAGTATTCATTGAAAGAATATGCTTAATTTTTTTTATAGATGCGCGTAATTTAGATTTAGGTTGATTACGCTGACGTGTCACACTGGTGGTGAGGGGTGAATAGTGTGAATTGTTAGCTACTGATGAAGTAGACGCTTGCTACATCAGCTTTGATAGAAGTTTGATATTTTGGACGTCGGAAATGCCTGCGGAGCACAAACATTGCGTCGGATGTATTTACATGTACAGGCCGTTCACTTTTTCAAGTTTCCGTTTTAAGGATTGGATTAAATGGTTTGATTTTCACTTCATAACGCCGTCGGGAATATGAGTGAGGTTACGGGAAACCAACGAAACGATCGGGTATAATTTTTTTACATCTTTAAATATTTCATATAGGTTCGTTACGGTGACGCCAGGTACCAAATCTATAAAAACCGCGGTTATAGCATTTTAATTATCTTTATTTTTTTTTTAAATTAAATTTAGGAACACATTGAATATTTTTTGAACTTCTTCACTTCTGGAAGCTGTATTAATATCCTCCGAAAGGTATGAATTTTATTGATCTTCACATCTGTTATCTTGAATAGCGTTACTCCCCTGCGAGTGGAATGGAACAAATTACCGAAAAGAATCGTCGTGGTCTGTGGTTTGGGCGGAGTCTGCAAACTAATATTTTACTTTGCAGGGATCCATAATACTTTTTTTCTTCGTGGCTTGTTTTTTCACAGACAGGATTGCACAGAGGTTGCGGTTGTAGGTATATATTAATAGTTTGCTATCCTGGTGTGATGTTACGTAGATTTAAGGAGAACCTGTGAATACGTGATTCCTGACTCCTGGAATGCCCTTGAGATTGCCTGTAGAGGTCACGTGCCTATCCGCGGTTACGTATGTATTAAGTTTTACACAATTTTCATTTCTAGACCGCGAATGGGGAAGTTCAACCGACCAGGTTCCTGTAGCCTGCAATAATAAATTTGTTTCATAGGTATTTAAAGACAATATTTCTTTCATGGATTTTAAAAACGAGGAGAGCTGATAGTCCCACAAAAAGACGTAAGAATTAACCATTCTCTTTTTCTATGTGAGGGACTGCCGTTATTCTTTTCTTTTATTTTACATGCGTTAAATTCAAGGAGACGCATTAACGCCTTTTATAAAATGGTTGTTAGGTTTTAGATGACATGGGGCATAATCCAAAATATGTAACATCATGTCTGCAGTCTGTGGCTGGGTTCTTATGTGATGTACATGGATTTAGATAAGGCATTAATCGTTTTCTCGAAATGCAATGTTTAATAATTCAATACTATCGCGGCAGTTCACTTACCGTAGTCAATTGCCAATAATTATTATTGAAATTAGGGGTCGCGTTTAGGTTAGCTAGCAAAGCGTACACTTACTATATCTGTAAACGTATATAGTAAGAATATATGTTTTTTTTACAATATGTCTTTACATATATAGTATGAAACGTACAAAATAAAAAGATTTCTTCCAGCCAACCCTCCCTCAAATTCCAGCTGCAAAATTTTTAAAGGTAAAATAATCTATTCTATTCATAAACTGTTGTCAGTACCCATAATAGTGATTAAATATCTTAAGATATGCAACTATTATATGATCTCTTGCAGGTGGTCGATACTACTAATGAATCTTTTACAGGTTTAAAAATAACCACATTTAATTACAGATTTCGCCATAACACTTGTTTGTATGTTATTTATAAACATTTACAGCACTCTAGCATATATAGACGCGATTTCAAACCAAACACTTTTTTTTATAAAATGCAATATGAACTATGCATGGACGTCACATGGTAGATATGCAATATGCATGACGGATTAGTGATAACGTACTTTAATCTCATTTGTATGGTCTAAACAAGGATTTGTATGAATTTTTAACCTAACCGACCTAGGAATGTACGCGAGAATGGGTTTTTTATCCTCGGAATTTGGGCTTGATGTATGTATAAAAGGAATTGTAACTTGTAAGTACTATTTAAATGTTATTTGTCTTTATTGAGTTATATAAGTGCTGTCTAACTTTTACAAAGAGATTTTTAACATTTTAATGCGTTTCTTTTACTAATCGTGTAATTTTTTTAACGCCACGGTTTCTAACGAGACATGTAGAGTTGCGATGTATCATTCTTTTCAATCCTTTTTACATGTACTGCTTGTCCAATAATTGCATATTGCATTTAGTTTCGAGTTTCGGTCACATTATGATTTCCCGTCGCGCTTTTTGGTAACGGAAATGCTGCATCTGTTATAATATTTTTTTCCTATCCATAGGGTTGTCACTGTCTTGGATTGGCATTGCTTTTAGGTCGGGCTTTATTCGGATATTAGCTTTCGTCGTTAACGCACCGATGTCACGTTTACGGCGAGCTTTCGCGGTTTGATGCACAAACACACGTTTCAGTTCCAAATAATAAAGCATGTTGTGTAGTGACGGGGGAGATTTGTCTTAACCTTCCAGCACAAGAATTGATTGAAAGGGCCGAGTGTACCAGAAATCAGTCAGGTTTGAGTCTTTTAAAGTTATCAATGTTATATTTAGGAAAAGCAAGGTAACCGAAGTTAATGTGTAGGATATCGTAGAGAGTGAGGAATGGAGTGACCCAAATATAGTTTGTAGGAATTTGTAGAGGGGGATAACGACGTAAGTAAAGCCTGCTATTATCTATGCAATTTAACCTTAATTCAGTTGGTGTGTTTAGTATTATATATTCTTAATACGTGACCGTTGTATCCTTTTTATCTGCTCTTAATATTCGTTTGTTGGTTTCCGATAAATTTTCATCGTTTTCTCAGGATTTTAGAAGATTTACTATTTGTTAGACGTGGATTAGGCCCAGATGGACCCAGGATATAATTGAGGATAAAATTTATACATTTGACAAAGAGAGCTTTAATAAAATTTGAAATAAATCAAAGCGTAATATACCAAATGGAAGATATCAGATCTTGATGCTTAATTTTTTCCCCCAATTTGCAAGAAAAGTGTGCGTAATATCCAAAGTGGACAGTTTTTAAGAAGTATGATATTTATTGTTGTTAATCATTAGGAACCAACGTAATTTATCAAAGTTTGTTTTGTTTTTTGTTTGTTTGTGAATTTCTAGTGCAGAGTTTAAACGTGATTATGAATATCAATTTTAGCTTACAGCTTAGTTGAAAAATCGGGAATAAATTTCGATAACGTCAAAATATATTGATGAGAGCGAGAGATAATTGCATAAGATTTCGTCTGAATGTCATTGATTCGATGTCTATATATTTTACTTGGGAAAAAACAAAGTTTAACAAATAATGCAAAAGCTCAAAAAATATAAAGTAAAGAACGCAATAAGTCAGTGGAGAAGATTGCAATGCTTAGGGAAGTTGCAGATTTTTTTTTAGCATAGAATTTTGTTAATATCAATTGTGGTAGTGTTTGTTGCTATGTTTGAGTTAAAAAGTTAATTGAAAAAATTCATGTTATTAATCGTGAAACAACCAATGGAACATTTTGATAGTTAAAATATATTAAATTTATTGTGATGCATCCTCTTGATATCCTAATGATATTTGTGTTTTATTACGTAAAGTTTTGTGGAAGTGTTGACGCGACTCAATAGATATAGTGCATTTAAGAAGAGTTAACTTAGATTTTCTTGGTTTCCGTGATGTTTACATATAGTTCGTTGTGCTTGTGGGTGTATGTGGTGGCGTGATGTTTTTATTGAATTTACACAAAGTTGAATTAAAATCGTTTCTCTTTCAGTATGCGAATTATATATTATTTTAAAACTAAATACTCTATCCTAACAGTCTTTTAGTGGTAAAAGCATGGCTCTTACACGCTTCGTAAGAATGGAGGATTGTTTGTAAGCTACTTCCGCCCTACAAAACGTAATATTAAGCATAAATCGAGCTAACTTATCAATCATATCTTTCCATTGTGCCTAACCAGTAGACTTGGGAAGGTAAAGGAAATTGCTAGCGGCGATTGTGCGTATGAATGATGCCATTCAAATGCAAAATCAGAAGAAGCGACTTCTTTTACTTGTACCTCCAAATGTATGAGCGTATGGTATATCCACGGCAATGTTGGTTATAGTGTGTCGTTCTGACCGATTTGCAGCAGTACTCATCGAAAGTTGATTCACATTTTGTTTCCATTATTCGTGTGTTTAATTTTATATCCCTCGTGTATAACCCTTGATTTTTAGATCGATCCTTGTGCTCTTAATGCTTTATTTAGGTGTGTTTGTGGAACAGCTCTAAGGCTTTAGCTTTTTTCATGACTTGACGAGTTTTGAAGCGTTGATGATGAAAGATGTACAAATAATGAAACGGAAGTGTTGAGAAATGATAGAAATTTAAACAGATGAAAGTAAATAAACGCAGATTGATGATATTTTGACACTAACGAGAAGTTTATCGGGGTCATGCAACAGATGCAAATTTTGAAATGCAAGGAAAAAAGCTATAGTAATAATCAAATATATAAACAACCAAAACCAAACATAATTAAACAAAAATATTAGCTGTCGTTTCGATTCAGGTCAGCATACCGACACTTCGCAGTAAGTGAGATGTTTTTTTTTTAAATTTAAGGCGTCTTTGTAAAGTGGCGCAACAAGATCGAAAATGAAAATTAAATTTTCAATTTGGATCTTGTTGCTGCATTAATCTGTGATGGTTAAATTTCAGATCGACTTTTTCTGTATATAGCAGCATTTTCGGTGTATATTTGGGGATTGACGAGTTTCGTGTAGAGAGAAGCTGTGATGCTACGACGGACATCACTTAGTAATCTATATATACTATACTAACGATATACTAACGACATTAGCTTAAGACCATCACAATGCTAGTCCGTTATATTTTAAACATGCAGTCCTATACGTCGAATAGGTATGTGACCCACCATGGGCTTTTATTTTTAATGCAGAAACAGCTTGCGTATTTATATGTTTTGGCGCCTTTATGTGTTAGTTAGTTTTAGTTATGTGTTAAAAGACCTAGACCACAAGAGAATAGGTAGCTAATGATGCTTTTCAATTCAATGCAGCAGATTTTTAAAGAGAATTTCACTGGACCATTAGGATACTAAAACTATAAATAACGACACGGATAAGGATAACTTACGAAAGTTATTAAAGAATTTGAAGTTTTGGAACCGTTAAACCGAAAGGTTGAAAAATCGTAACAGACAGACACTTCATATATGATGCGACAGGAAACTACAAATGGCAGTTGGAGTCGACAAAAACCGGGCGATGACTTAAAAAACCTTTAGAGGTAAATGCAATATAATATTAGCATAAAAACAAGGTAATCTTTAATGCCTTCAAAAACAGCCATAATTAAATTATTTAGTACTTATTATAATCATCATTTAATTAAAAACATAATTTTTCAAATATTTCTTACTTTTAAGTCTACATCGTTAATGTTTTGTTCAAGTTTCTTTTTAATTTTTTACTTTTTGTTTATCAAGAATTTACCAAATATGTAAAGATTGATTTTGATAAATAATATCGAAAATACTTTTTATTTACGTTTTGTTAAATCAATGTATATTTAAATATTTTTGTAAAAATAGATCTGTGAATCTTGTTGTGCACATAAAATATTAAATATGATAAAAATCATGTACAATTTATTACAAATGTAAAACGTTTTCAATTTTTTTTATTGTGTATTACAATTTACAATCGGCATAACTTTTGTCAAATTCAAAGTATAATTATATTTATTTATGTATTAAAATTATAAAACTTGTAATATTTTGAAATATTTAAATGTGTAACTATAACAAACTATACAAGCAAATGTGAAAAAGCATAAAAATAATTTTTAAATATAAAATTTGTATATTACGTTCATGACAGAATCCAAATCATAATGTTTTTTCTCTACTATCTAATTTTTTTTATTGTATTGAATCAAAATAACAATGCCAAAATTATAAAAATTGTTTTTAATAATGTTAAAAATGTTACACACTTACAGATACAGATTGAAAAAAAAAATGTTTTACTCATCATCTGCTGAGTTTCTTTCCGGTTCTTCTCAGCGGGTGTAGGAGTAGGGAACCGGTTTTGACCAAAAACTAAAAATAACTAATAATCCTTTTTCAAATTAAATTAAAATATCAAAATTAATCTTTCGCAATAAAATAAATAAATCAAATTTTAAGCCTACCTGATGTTTTATTTACTCATCCCCTAACGATCTATAAAGTTTGTTTTGGAATGATAATAAAAAAAAAGGATTTTTTATTGCTAGATTATTTATATATTTTCTTAAAACATTATACATCGTCCTGAACACCAAATCAGAAGATACAAGTAACTATAGAGTATAAATATTATGAAACAATTTTTAGTTTTGTCTATGTCAAAAAAGGAATGAAGTGTGATACTTTCGTACTGGCAACATTATTTCAAAGTATTTTCTTATGTAATTATAATGAATTCCGTAGAAAAATGAGATTAGAATTATTTAATACTATTAATTGATTGTTTATTACCAATTTAACTAATAATGTTTATGATAAAAATTGACATAATAATGTTAAATATCTCTGAGACAAGTCATAAGTATTTTCTTTGAACCAGACTATTTTGATGCATGAAAATATACAATAAAATAGTTGAATGTAATGTGAAACGAAATACTAGAGATTATTATTAAATAGATTCAATAATTGACAGTGAAAACTATTCACTATTAGTAACTAATTTAGAAAATCGAAACATAATTTGCATATAAAACAAGTAAGGATACAAGTCCATATTCTACGCTGGACGCACGAAAGGAGCTATTTCGTAAGTATATCCGATGTTACCGTAAGTATCTATTAAATTAAAACAACGAAAGATATTGAAATAAAGTGGAATGATGAGATGTACTATTTGTATCTGCGAATACCTCCGCAGGTTCGAATCCCGTGGGGATCTTGTGTTGTAGTTGGCTGGGTAAGGCGGGCTGATCCGATTGACTGAAAATAAAAATGACTAAAATATAAACAGTTCTTTGCTTGTGTAAACCTAATGATATTTGTGAAACTTACTACAACTAGCCAGCAACTGATAGCTCTGCCAAGATCCCGTAAAAATCTGCATATCTTGTATCCAGGGCTGGATTTAACCTTAGTGCCGCCTCTAGGCACTAGAAAAATGTCGCCTCATTGCCATAAATTTTTTAATAAAGCCTTTTCTTATACAGAAGATTTAAAAGATCGAAAAATGATTTTCGTTCTATTTATCTATAAGTGAAAATACCGTCATATAATGAAGGCTTAACTTAATAATAAAGTAGTAAATGAATTATATACATACGATATACATACGATTATAATATACATACGATTTCATCGATAAAACTGCCGAATTCATTGAGTCTGGGAAATTGGATATAACAGGTTTACTGGATAGGACCTGACCTGGCCCAGGAACATATCAAGAATTTTGAAGTCCTTTTAAACAAGCTTAATTGGCAAATAAAAGAGGTAGGGATGGCCATCCGGCACATCAAAAATAATGATTTTATACGCCCTGGTCACTAGCCCTGTGTGCCCCTAGTGTAAATCCAGGGCTGCTTATATCAGCATTTATGCCTGGTATTTCTGTCAAGTCTATATAATATTAATAATCTTTTAATAATAATAAGCATTTAACATAAAACATACACAATAGTCTAACAAAAAAACTTAAGATTAAACAAATCAATGAGGACATTACTGTAATAAACTTATAAACTTATGTGTTTGTTAAAGTTTTGTCCTCATTGATTTAATAAAACACGAAAATGGTTGTGTTGCAACGCTGAGTCGAAAGGATCATCTGCTCAGCTGTCAGATTATACATCTAACAACCCAGAACGGGTCGCTGGTATGCTGCTATGCTGGACGGTCAGCACTGGTATCCTGCAGAACCTTGTGTGAGCGCCAATGCGTTGATCCGTGACGAAAATCGGAGCCCAAAAGAGCAACTGTGGTGATTTATTAAAATTGGAACCGAAATTGGCAAGACGATAAAATGATAAAAATACAGTAAAAATAAAATTTCAAAATAACATTTACATAAAAAAAAGAAATGACAATGGCACATTATTCTAGCAGGGTGAAAGCGCAGGCAAATGCTAATCGGCAATAAAATTGATCAGGATCACTTAGTTGGGGCTGTTGCAAAGCACTTGGCTGCAGCGTCGTGGGTCGTGGGTTCCACTCCCACTCTGAACAATGATAACCTATCTTCACGTACAGGTCATTGTTTCGGATCTGGGCACAAACACCCGACGTTTTTTTTTAAATTTTTTATGAACTGGAATTTATGTATAGTAGATTAGATAGTCCTTGCAACACAAACTGCAGAGCTTGCTCTTCTTATCTTATATGGATCAGAAGTTACGCTCCTAGATCACTGATCTTTTAGAGCTTCATCTGGCAATCGAACCCGTGGAAATTCTATGTTTCCACGAGCTCTATGTTTTCACGAGCGAGCTTGCCCTTACAAGAGAAGCGCTTTTATAACCGATTTCAAAAAGCTGGAGGGTTCTCAACTTGGATGTTTCCATGTTTTTTGAACATTTACGAACCGATTTAAAAATTATTTTTTTGATTTCATTGTTCTGTTTTTAAAATCAAAATAAGAAAATTTAGGAATATCGTCACATATCTCCTTCACTTATGACTGATTTTAAAAGTTAGTTTTTTATCTGGTAGAGTATACTTCCAAAATGTTCCCATAAAACTCATAAAAATCGGATCAGTAGTTTTTAGAAAATGCCGGTTAAGGGATGCCTTTGGGTGAGAGGAGAGACCCCTATCTAGACGCAAGTTTAGACTTTAATAAGGAAGGAAGAGGTGTTATATTCTTCTATGGTTAAATAAAATTTAACCATAAAAGAATATTTTTTTAATATTTTTATCATTCTCTATGGCTAACGCTGAAAACTTTCATAATAAATTATTTAACAAAAAATTGTGTTTTATTGTCGCTAAGTGTTTATTACCTATTTATTACATAAGTAACAAAAACTGCAATAATTACTAATATAATCCGAACATGCATTACAATTGCCTTTTTTTATTGTCAGTGTGTAAATAAAGCAGCATAAAGCAAAAAAACTTGCTCGAAATTTAACGGTGGTAAAGCGGCTTTTTACAGCTTTTGCTGCACTTATACGGCCGCGTTCGTCCGGAGAACTATCACCGCCCAATATAGTCTTCATAAAATAAAGTATACACGACTTTTAGGCTGTGTCTACCCTTTTCTTTTTCCACTTTTTCCCCTCTAAATCCTTAATCCCGACCCCATCCTATCGAATAAACTTATATCCCATTTCACTGGTTGACAACTCACTCGCGACCCTTCCGGATGTTGCGTGTGTCTATGGGCGACGAGATCGCTTACTATTAGGTGAACCGTCTACTCGTTTGTAAAAATACAAATATAAGTAAATATTATTTTCAAGTTCTATTCTAGGTATAAAGAAAACGATTATTCGGGTGTACATTATTTATTATGATTTTTTTACCAATATAAATGAAAAATAAACTACAAAACTATCTTAACACCAGTCTTTTGTTAACAAAAAGTTTGTTTATAAAAAAATATGTAATAATAATATACAAAGAAACAGTTATTTACATAAATAAGATATAAAAAGCGTAATAATAAATCGATAAATAAATAAAAATAAGCGTAAAAAGAAATAAAAAAAATATATTATAATGAATTAATAAATAAATACATAAATAAACAGTCATTGACCGTGCACTATACATTAGACACTGTATAGCTATCATACATAGACTATAGATACGATGTATCTTACGTTACGGACGTTT
>JAOCPS010667763.1:0-10724 GCA_025505425.1 Graphium colonna | reverse complement strand
ATGCCGGATGGCCATGTCTACCCTTTTATTTCCCACTCCTTTCCCTTCCAAATCCTTAATCCCTACCCATCCTATCCGATAAACCTATTCTATCCAATTTCCCAGGTTGACAATGGTACACGCGACTTAATGTTGCGAGTGTCAATGGGCGGCGGGATCGCTTACCATCAGGTTAACCGTCTGCTCGTTTGTTTTCCTTTGCAAAGAAAAAAATTGAAAAAGCTTAAATAGCAACGCACTCGTAACTTTTTGGTTGTTGTGGGTATCCATTGGCGACGAATAGGTATAGTAGGTATGGCAGGTGACTTCAACTTTAAGAATTTTTTTTAATAGAGAAGGAGGCAAACGAGCAGACGGCTCATCTGATGGTAAGTGATCACTGCCGCCCATGGACTCCTGCAACACCGGAAGGGTTAAAAGAGCGTTGCCAAAATTCTTCGCTTCCCACCTTTAACTTAAGCCTGTGAATGCTGGTGTCCCACAAGGCTGTAATAATGAACAGTGTGCTTGAGACTTCAGTCGAGAGTCCGGCACGGAAGCCAAACTGAGCGTCGTGTATACTAAGATATCTATCTAATTCCAAGTCAAACACTGTCCAGCACTTTAGCTTCTACCGTAGCCAATGATATTGGTCTATAATTTTTCTTATCTGACAAATCTCCTGTTTTGTTTCTAACAATAGGCACTGTGATTGTTCTTATGAGATAATGTGGCAAGTACGAATGGCTCAAACATAAATTAAAAAACATCGCAAGAACACGCGGTAAATGTACATCCGCAAAATTCAAATGCTCGATACTGAGACCATCGTGTCCAGGTGACTTACCTCTTAACATCTAACTCACTGTTCGTCGTATTTGTTTAGCTATTATATTGTACATGTCACCAGTTATGTTGGTCTCAGAATCGTTACACGAGGGTCCTAATGGAGATTTTACAGCAAAATGTTCCTTAAACAATTCGGCTATTCCTCTACAATCACTCACACCCCCTATACTTGCAGGGAGGCCAGCCTTATGGTTAAGTTTACTAGTTAATTTCCAAAAGTCTGTGAAACTATTAGAGTCTCGAAATTCAGTAACAACATCCATTTTTATCTGTTTTTTATTATTTAGACACCACTTTAAATTGTTTTTAAATGTTTTTCGGCTTTCACACATTTCTTCATATGCGATACCAGATTGCGGTCAATTCTGAGAAACCCAACTTAGAAAACCTTCCCTGTGCGCCTGATGTACATATTTATTCCACCCTATTAATGACTTGTTGCGCATCAGTAATATTCATTGCTATGCAGGTGACAGTACTGTTGAAACCTTATATACCATCCGGGCAAATATTTCTCAAGACCGCGTCGATGAGTGCCGGAGGCGTCGATGAGTGAGGAGTTCGAGACTTTGCTTAGCAAAATCTCGGATTGGGGTCGTCCATTAGTCCAATTTAACCCAAAGAAGACACAAATTTGCACGTTCACCGCTAAAAAGAAACTCTTTCTTGTGTCTCCTCGGTTCATAGACACTTCCCTGGTAGCCACAGTATCGATCGGAATTCTTAGCGTTGACAAATCGAGCGACGTCCAATTCCGCGGTCATTTGGAAGGTAAAGCCAAGTTAGCTTCGAAAGAGCTTGGCGTTCTCAGTATAGCGAGGTAAAATTTTCAGCCGTTCCACCTTATGCAACTGTATAAAGCGCAAGTTCGCCCACATGTGGAATACTGCTCTCATTTTTGGGCTTGGATACCTTAATACCAGCTCCTTCTATTTGACTGCATTCAACGTGGAGCCTCTCGGATTGTTGAAGACTAAGCTCTTTCCGATCAGCTTGATGCCTTGGGTCTGTTAAGGGACGTTGCGTCTCTTTGGGTCCTTTACCGTATCTAACATGGGAATTGTTCCGAGGGATTATTCGGATTAATACCTGCTGCTACTTTTGCTCATCGTACTACGCGACCAACCACCTACACCTTGATGGTTGGCAGTCCACAACCATGTGATTTCGCCGACATTTTCTGCCACACACGATTTCCTTATTGAATGAATTGTCTCCAGCGGTATTTCCGGACCGATACGAGCTAGAATCGATACATGATGGGATAAGTCAATGAATTTTTTTGGTGTATGGGAGGAGGGGTGAAAAAAATTTTTTTTTCATAATTTAAAAACCAATCTCTTCAATATAGAGATGTATATCTCCACCAATTTTCGTGGCAATCGGTGCAGAAACGACGGAGTACGAGCCCGGACGGACAGATGGACAGACATGATGAAACTATAAGAGTTCCTAATGGGCTACGGAACGCTAAAAACAAGTTTATTTTTACAGAAAATTACAAAAACCGACTTCAAAATGCCTTAAAGTATACTTTCAAAACATAGTTTTTCCATTGTTTATATTTGAAAAACAAACTACTAATCCCATTTTTATAAAATTTTGTGTAGCCATTGTGGAAATGTACGCTATCAGATAAAAAATATTTATTTTTTTTTATGAGATTGTCTTCAAAGAATGTTCTATCGTATAAAAAAGAATATTTTAAATTGGTTCATAAATGATGGAGATACGCGCAAAAATTCACAAATTTAATTTTGTTGTTTTCATTTTAAAGAAAAACTCCTAAATCGATTTTCATGAAAAATTTATGGGATCATTCATGAAGAATACCCAATAAGACACAAAAAATAATTTCAAAATTGGTTTATAAATGACGGAGATATGCGCGAACGTACATAAAAAAATATAAACATTTTAATTGAGAACCTACCTCCTTTTTTGAAGTCGGTTAAAAGACCTAAATATTGTAACTTAATTCATACATTCGCAAATGTAGTAGATATTAAGACACAAACGCTGTGTAAATTTCAAGAGCCTGCAAATTCTGGTGAAAAATATACAGCTCCGTAAGAAACGGATGATCGGAAAAGCAGATAGCAAGCTTTCATATTAAAGTCCCCTTTTCGTAGCCTTTGGCTGAAGTATGGCGAAAATTATGTTTGTAAAACATATATATCATAACTTTTGCTTTATTATATTCTGTTAAAAAAATTATATGAGGACATAAAATATTGCATTAAATTATATGAATTAAGATAGCCGCTTTACGTTTTGTTTAATTTATCGGAATATTTCTACAGAATAAAAAAATACCACGAATTTCCATGAAGCATTCTTCCCATGGTAGCTAAAATATATACTAAATATTGAAATATATTTTTTTTGCAAGAGAGCAAAAGGTTCTGTGGGCATTGAACAGAATACGTCTTTAGTAGAAGGAATTAAACATATTTAAGATTTGGAAGAGAATGGAAGTAGTAGAGGTACGTAAGAATTTGTACTCTACTGCCTGAAGCCATTACCATCAAACCGTTGATAAAACTTCTTTAGTATAGTCTTAAAAATATTTTAATGCATTAATCTTCAGTCAGCTACATGGGGTCGTAGGATAAGAACTCAAATTCTTCGGAAAGTAACGGCTTTTTTCTTGCCTGGTTCCTGATCACCGTTGGGTATTCATTCCATGGTGTGTTATCTCTTATGTTATTATTTTAGAGTAAGAATTGTGCTATCTATGTCTACGTAAATAATTATGCACGGCTATATCGCTCGCACTCCGGATGTTGCGTGTGTCCATGGGCGACGGGATCACTTACCAGCAGGTGAGCCGTCTGCTCGTTTGTCTTCCTTTCCATAAAAAAAAAAAAAAAATCTTTGATGTAAGTGTCCATATTATTGCTTTGAAAATCTATGCAAGCGAAATATTTTTATAGTCCAACTGTCCTAAAAATCTAATTATCTCAAATAAGAAAATAACTTAGACTAAGAGTTAAATTGATTAGAGTGTAAATTTCATGTATGAAACGAACTCATTTTTTATCACGGCCAAAATAAAGGATTAGGAAGTTTAATAACGAACGAACATGAAGATATTGTATTTTATTTTTCTTTATTTATTTAGTGATTTGAGAAATTTAAAGAATTTGAAGTTATTACCGAATTGTTTTAATAAAATGTAGAAGTAGAGCTTTACAGTAATTATATTTAAAACAAAACACCTAACAAGCTTCGTATATATTTATTTTGTTTGACGTAAAAATTATTATTAGTTTGCTAAAGACCATTTATCTATAATAATTTCTTTTGTATATGTTTTATAAATATTCCTTCTGTTGGCTGAGCTGACTGAATAATTAATTTTACAGTAGAGATTACAAAAAACATGTTTAAATGTACACAGATTACCATGTTTACAAAATAACCAATTTGCTTTATTGGAATATAACTAATGGGTAAAACAAATGTAATCCACGTCACGTTGATGTAAAACTAACACAAATAAAATGTTTACTCTGTGAGAACTCAAGTCTTGGTATCTACAAACGGGCTATTTTTACAAAGTTTTACGAGCTCTTACTGCAAGCATACAATGCACTTCAGGCGACGGGATCATTTAACACTAAATCAACCGTTTGTTCGTTTGTCATCCTTTCCATAAAAAGAATTATTCTCTTCATCTTTAAGCCTTATCTGCCTGAACATTAATTTATTCGCATCCGACAATCATCGTATCATATCAAGTGAACGGCTTGTATTGTTAGGTTTGTTAGTATGCTCAATTCTTATGTAATATGGTAAGAACTGAACGATTGATGCATTATTGAACACATCAAAAATGGTCATATGTTATTTAGGCCACGGAAAATAATTATAACTTTGTAACTACAATCACAAAATAAGATTAACATGGGTATAGGAAAAGTCATACAGCTCTAGTTTGTGGATATTGTTATTCTTATATGGTATAATAACAATACAACATTTCCTCAATATTAGTATCCAGCAATATGGTTATTTGCTCTAACAACACCGCAATTGTAATTTAGTACTGATTTCTGACTGATTCATTTGGCCTTTAAAAATACGTGAATTATTTTATAATTTCAGGAATATAACATAAAGTATGAATAGCGTATAATTTGATATAAAGTTATTGGGGTTTCAAAGTAGCGCGTCTAGCAGACAGAAATGGTCGGGAATATATCTCCAAACCGTCAGGAATTATAGGATGTTCCAATTAATAAAGAAAGCTTTTTCATCTGTGCCTCTCAAATAAACTTGGTAATAAAACCTGTAATAGAATCACATTTACGCATGAGCCTAATTGAACTAGCTTAACTTAACTTGCTCTGTATGAGACACATACAATTAGGACAGATCTACTAAGGATTGGAACTACACTCTGGGGAAATTTCAATTTGTACGCCTGCAAATTGAGCTTTTCCTTATTACGGGATATTGCACATTGCGCGAGATGTTCAAGATTTTGCGGATGTTAACAATACTACAGGATGATAACTAACACTTAAATTTTTAAGAGATTTATGTAAAAAGTTTTTTTTTCTGTTGGTTGAATAAGGTATTAAATAATGCAAGCCATATACTTTGAGATGTAATTATCGTAATAGCTTTTTGTTTTATCAGAGGTTCGGTTAGTAATTTCTACTCACTTTTATTTCGTCCTATTTTTGTTTTATACTCATCTTTGTTGTAAACATAGTATAAAAAGCTGGTACTTGTCATGTATTTCATTTTCTCTATTTCTATTTTTTTATTAATCATATACTTTATGTTGGATTGGGGCAATGCGGGGGCAAACCCGATTGTTTGAAAAGAAAGATGATCCATACGTCGGATGGGCATGCAAAAAGTCAGTCCCGGTTGTCAAGAACATCTTTGGATCATCTCGTTATAGGATGTCAGTGCCTTCAAATGTCCTGACAACTAATCCATCCTACGAATTCAGTTTATCCCTTTGGGTTGCGGAGGTCGGATGCCAGTCGCTCTCCGTAAAATATTACTAAGGATATCTACTTACTAAGGATAAAGTTTAAGAAATTTATTCTTCATTTAACTGAAAAAATGGATACTTTGTAAGTTTTGTAAAAATCCAAGTAACATTTCGCAGTAAGTTTCATATGATAATATCGCATCTTAACTGAAATATAAATTAAATTACAGTTAAGGTACAATGTTCAAGGGCGTGAACGTCCTAGATTTAGGGTGTGCACAAGATATTTTGTGAACTATTTTATCTACTTCCGACTTATTACAGGTCTGTTTTTTTTCTTTGGATCAGCTTGAGATTCGGATCACTTAAGGAATCATTAAAGTCCATAGCTTGCTTTCCTTTTCGATAATTCTGAACAATTGCTTTCACAATGAGAGTTTTCACTAAATAACATTAATTTTATCACCCGACTGCTAATACAATGTAGATACTTCAACTTATTTTGGCACATGACACTATATGTCAGACTTTTACGATGCTCTACCATAACATTTTTTTACATCTTTTACTGTACATCTACGGCCGGCCGTTTGAATTCCGTGTAACGTGATTGTTTTTTTGTATGCAAATCTCTCCACTTTTTGAATTGCTGTTCTGAAACGAGCCGTATATGAGCTTCTAACACTAAAATCAGGTGAACTAACTCGTTTGTGTTTCTCTGCATTAAAAAATGACTTCGGTTTGTTTGGCAGTGACATGTCAGGCGTCGTCTGAGCACCACGAGTTTTTATTGTTTTGTTTTGTGGGTACAATGAGTAAGTAAATTTTATACAACAGATTTCTAATAAATAATGATAGAAATTAATGAAATGTTTGATCAAAAATATCGCTTTATACATATTACTTATATATAAATAAAACTTCTTAAAAAATTAATAAATACCATATCAGTTTTTGTTTAAAAAATATATAAATATATTACACTATGTACGTAGTATGTATGGTAAAATTTCGGAAAGTAGATAACTAATTTTATTAAACGGCACGTATAGTTTGTTCGCATTTCACATTTTAGTCAATTGTTTGTCGTAGGATAGTTTGATCAAGTCTTATGTATTGTTTAATAATCTTTAACTATTATATCTGTAGAAATATACAATAATGTGTATGTTTTTTACAGACACGCTTAGCTATATCTATATAAGTATTATGCTTACATACCCCCATGTGTCGGGAGAAATTGAAATATCTATAAAGGATTGCATACTTTTATATAAGCCAAATTCCTGGGTCACTTACAAAAACTTGACATCTTCCAAAATATTTAAAACAGCTCATCGAAAGAGGCTGTATTTAAAAGAGAATTCATAATGCGGTTAATTTAAGCCTGTTTTTAAATAACGTTTACTATTTGTCATTTTCGAAAAACGAATTTATTCTTTATTTTGTTATTTATTGACAAAAAACGAAAAATTTTCTTTTCGTTTTTGTTTTTATTCTACCAAATCAGTATAAAACGATGATATTAATGTAAAATTTTATATTAATCTATATCAAGCATTCATCTATCGCCAGAAGAATGCACCCAGGTTATCACAATGGTAGAGCTAGAAAGAAGCCAACGCAATACTGCAAGTGTGTCACTTTCCACAGTGCAACGTGTACTGCAGGGTCACCTAAAAACTAGCTCCGTTTTAAGGAGGCCATCAACTAGAGTGTTCTTTTTGATGGCCTTTTTAAGATGGAGCTTTACTTCGACCCGTGAAGATCGCTTTATAGTGTCTACGATGCGTAGAATTCGACACCAAACGGTAGTTTCAGTATTACATCAGCTTAAGTTGTATTGCTTTCTGTAAAGAGCATATTGTTATTAAGAGGGCAAATAAGTCCGCCCAATATTTTCACTAGGCTTACTTAACTACAAGATATTTACAATTGAATGCACGCATTGTGGGAGTCTGGTTTAAATTTGGCTTACCACAAATATAATTACATAAGTTCCCAAAGTGTTCTTTATAATTTATACCACGCTATGGGCATATTTGAAAATTCATGCGGTACGTTTGACAGTTGACAGTGTTAACATCGTCTCCGTAAAAAAAATCGAATAACGTCTATCGAATATCGAATAACGGCATAAATGATATTAAAAACTTAAACAAACTTTATATTAAAGTGTGATAATTGTATGAGTGTTAGGATAAATAAAGGTTGAACAATAAATAAGGTAATTCGTGAACATTTCTTTGTAAACATCAACTTATGTTGTGAAATTCTGTATGCTTTAGGACTTAATACATTTGAATTCAGAATTTTTTTTTATTTTTGGTGTTTAAAGCTTATAAGATACTGATGCAAATTTATAAATTGAGTTAATTTATAACAAGTGAAGTGTCAAGCAAATAATCCACCGTCTCAAATAATGTTTAATACTGGTCATAAGTTAATACCAGTGCATAAATTCAGCAATAACAAATGAACCAAGATAGCTCAGCTGAGTGCGGACGGACATCCAATGAAAGTGGCGCTTGGTGAAAATAAAAAAAATCCGGCCACAAACGCTTTTGATTACTTGACTCGTTCAAGCCGCAATTCGTTTAATTAATGCTGTCAAAGAAAACAATAATATTTAGCAACTAAATCGTTCCAACAACTGGAACAACAACGACGCCACAAACAAACAAAAACAAATTGAATTAGTAACATCTCTCCCAACCCGGCTGGTCCCCGTTGGGCCAGAAGACCACAACCCTCCTACAAATAAAATAAAAAGTGCTCTTAAAATTGGCACACTGAACGAAAGATCTCTAGCAACAGTAGAAAAATATACTGAACTGACATTTTGCTTTCAAAAATTAGAAATAGGCATACTAGGATTAGCAGAAGTTAGAAAAATGGGTTTTAATATAGAAGAACACGACGATTTTTCTACTATAAAGTAGAAACTCGGAGTATACACGGGGTGGTGTTTTAATAAAGAAAACGTATAATAAATTACTCATCATGGTGGACAAAAAGCACATATTGTTTACGGAGACGTCTCTAACGTCTCCGTAAACAATAGGTTTAATACCGGTAGCGATCACCAACTCGTCCGAGGCTCTCTGAATATTGACTTCAGAGCTGAACGAGTCCGATTGATGAAGACCATGCTCCGACCAACTCTGCTTCAAACTATGATGGGATCTGAAGCGTTCCAGTCAAATCTGGAGAACCAATTTGCTGCCATGGAAACCACAGAAAAACGAACTCTAAACCGAGAGATTAGTAAGCACGTGCGACACGATCTCCGTTGCTCCAATACCTTCTCAATTGAGAGAGCGATCGAGCAAAACCGGGGTTCAAAATTATTCGTACAATCTCTTGGAAGAAGCCACCTGATGAAGTTAACCATAGCAAGTGGAGAAGAGGTTGTCTCGAAGCCGGCAGTCCTTACTGAATTAGAAAACTTCTTTGGCCGGCTATACGCTTCGCATGCATGTCGACCTGACCCAGGAAATGAGGACTCTAGAGCCACTTAAACGCACCACTACACCAAAGACCTGCCAGAAGTCAGCATTGACGAAATCGAGATTGCTCTTGGGTGGCTTAAAAATGGAAAAGCCCCTAGAGAGGACGGCGTTACAACAGAGCTGCTAAAAGCAGGAAGCAGACTCGTACTCAGGGAGCTCTAAAAGCTTATTAACGCTGTCCTGTTGGAAGGGAGAACTCCGGAAGCGTGGAGTAGGAGTGTGGTCGTCTTGTTCTTCAAAACGGGAAACAAAACTTTACTGAAGAACTATCGACCCATTTCCCTTCTAAGCCACGTTTATAAGCTGTTCTTGAGGGTGATCATGAACCGTCTTGCGCAAAGACTTGACGAACTCCAACCACGGAAGCAGGCTGGATTCCGGAGCGGATACGGCACCATAGACCACATCCACACAGTGCGGCAGATTATTCAGAAACCTGAAGAGTATAATCAGCCCCTGTATTTAGCATTTGTGGACTATGAGAAGACCTTTGACTCGATTGAAATCTGGTCTGTTCTGGAGTTCCTGCAGCGATGCCAAGTTGATTGGCGATACATCCAAGTGATGAAGTGAAGGTGAAGCCGCCACCGTGTCCATCCAAATACAGAATCAGCAAACAAGACCTAAACCGTTGCATCGAGATGTAAAACAAGGCGATGTTACCTCCCCGTAATTGTTCACAAATGGCATGGAGGATATGTTTAAGACGCTGAACTGGAAAGGACGTGGCATCAAAATCAATGGCGAGTACATCTCTTACTTGCGATTTTCTGATGACATCGACGACAATGAACATGTACTGCCGGAACCGATTGCGATACACGGCGCTGTTCTCGAAGTTGTTCAGAAATATGTATTCCTTGGGCAGACATTGCAGTTAGGTAGAAACAACTTCGAGGACGAGGTGAATAGGAGAATTCGGCTAGGTTGGGCAGTATTTGGAAAGATACGTCGAGTCTTCACATCGTCGATCCTACAGTGCCTAAAGATAAAAGTCTTCAATCAGTGCGTCCTACCCGTCAAAACATACAGAGCCGAAATGTGGATACTAACGACACGGCTGGTCCACAAATTTGAAGTCATTCAGCGGGTTATGGAGTGGGCTATACTCAGCGTTTCTCTGCGGGATCAAATTGGAAATGAGTTGATCCGGCAGAAAACCAAGGTTATCGACATATCCCATTGGATTAGCAAGCTGAAATGGCAGTGGGCTGGCCATATTAGCCGTAGAACCGATAACCGTTGGAGTAAATGAGTTCTTGAGTGGAGATCGCGTCTTGGCAAGCATGATCTAGGATGTCATCAGGCAAGGTAGAGTGATGATTAGCGCAGGACGGCTAGCAGGAGCTGGATGTGAACAGCCAAAGATGGAGATCAGTGGCGTGTAATAGGAGAGGTCTATGCCCATCAAAGGACTGCAACATGCTGAT
>JAOCPS010667653.1:0-10726 GCA_025505425.1 Graphium colonna | reverse complement strand
CAGCAGATTTTTGACAAGTAATTTATTATTTTTGACTATACCACTAGTGCACAACCTCAACCTTTTAGTTCAAACACTATCGTGCTTTATTGAATTTTTTGTGTTATGCTTTGTTATTGTACTTCTTATCTTTAGGTTAAAGAAATGCTAATGTTGTTTTAAACGGTAGATCATTAGAAGCTATAAATAAGATAAAAATAACAAATATTTTTTATACTTTTTTCTCAATTTCGTGGTTCGACGGTTCGGTGACGAACGTATGTCAAACATTAGCACTGCTTTTAAATAAGTATGAAATTTAAAAAAAAATATATATAAAATGCTTATGACTAAGAAATATATATAATTACTTAGTGGAATGTAACTCGCCACGCTCTAAAATGTATGTTATTGTCCAAACACAAACAAAATGTTAATAGATATTGCAAATACGAATCTGAAATTATGACCAAGTAAATTAGCACGAGGGTACCGTAAAATACATAACAAACTCATGTTTTGAGAGTGTAACATAGCATTAACTAGAGAATACTGAAATGTTAAACTATTGTTTATATACATACTTCCTTTGCTATATAGCAAATTATTAGGAATAAGCAAACATTGTGACATTAAACTACATAACGACCTAGCGTCGCTAAAATGCTAACAGTCTTTGAGAGTAAATGATGTATTTATTTATAAAAATCCTGGTGATAATGAGAAGTAGTTATTAATTAGGTTTTAAAACTGACTCAGGATATTGATGATGTCGAAAGATTAAATGGTTTTTGAACATCTTCATATGATTTTAAACATGCCTGTTGGCACAGATAGAAAAATAAATATTTGTGGAATCATATAACTTGAAATGAATAGGAGAATGGTTAAATATATTGGTATAGATAAACAACTACGACCCGCTTTGGCTCATACGGCGGTTATTGCTACTAAACTTTTATTTTGAGAATAATATTATTTTCAAAAAAAATATTTATATATCTCAAACGTTTTGCAACATTAATATTTATTATATTAATGTTTCGAAACGCTTTATTATATATATTTATTTAAAAAAAAAACAACTGATGCCAATTAACCTACAAGGAAACGTAAAAAAGGTACAACTGACGATTTCTGCCATGCTGCCAATAACAAAAAAACAATGCTTTTTGCATATAATATGAAAAAACTGGCTATAGTCTTTGTATCTTGAATGGATTTGGAATTATTTAAATTTTTAATTTTAAAAAGACAATTCCAAATTCAACTTAGGGAAATGTGTTATTTTCGTTTGTTTTTCTTACTTACTAGATGGGTAATCCTGTTGAAGAAATTCGACACATTTCAAAATTTTTCTACATAAAAGGTTAAAAATGCAACGCAACCCGCGAAAACAAATTACAATATTTTAGACCTAGGGAAATATCTGGGAGAGGACACATGGTTTAAGCGTTTTCAATCCGAAAATTTTGTCATGTCAAAGATGCACGTCGTTCTGGTCGCTCTGTGACTGATAAAATAGAAGACATTTTTGAAAAAGTTGAGTAATATCAGCATATCAGCAGTTAATTTTGGAATGGATCACAAAACAGCTTTGGCATATAAATTAAAAAAAAACCGCGTATACAAAAAAGCTCGATATTTAGGTACCTCACAAACGCACTTAAAAGAAATGTAATGAACCGTGCACTCATTTGTTTGAACACTTTATTACGACGTTATGAAACGAACCATTTTCGACAAAGTTGATAACTAGTGATGAAAAGTGGATGATGTACGACAAGAACGTACGGAGAAATTCGTGCCGTGTCAACGGCCGGTCATTTTTCACAGATCACAGATACTGGCGAAACCAGGGCCAATTCGCAAGAAGCTGATGCGTGTGTGTGGTGGGATTGGAAGGGGGTTATTCACAATGTGCTGTTACCACCATATATACATTTGATATGCCATTGATTTTTAAATTTATTTTGTTACACCTGATTTTTTTAACAAATAGAATAAATTATTTTTTACTGATTAAGCTTCACATCTTATAGGGTATTCTTCCGGTATTCAAACTTTAACGTTACTCAAATCGTATATTGTATATCAATATTACATCTGTTTTTGACGGCAAAGGCTCCTTTAGATCGAGGTTATAAAGCATAGTCCACGACGCAGCCTCTTTGTGGATCGGTCGACTTCACAAATCTCAGGAATATTTGTATTATTTCTCAATATGCAGGTTTCCTCACGATGTTTTTCTTCACCACCAAACAGGTTTAACACCTGTTTGCAGCAATTAATATTGCAATTTTCGAAATTAACAATTCCATTGGTGCCATCACCGGGTTTCGAATCCAAGTTCGCCTCAAAAACAAAGAATTGAAAGTAAATTCCTGGACATTGAGCTACCACAGCTTTTATTTATATTCCTCAATTTCAAATATAAAATGTGGTGAATTACTGAAAGTTTATAAGTTATACAAAAGTTTTGGCAATTTTTAAACAATATTTAAGATTATAAAAGAATCTATTCGAATCAAAAAAGTATAACCTGTATAGACATGCCACTCTGCCACTCACCGCACTGCAATCTCTCGCAATAATTTCGGAATTCGTTACATGCTGTCATCCCACCGCACCGATAAATTGAATGTCTTCCGTCTGACCGAGCAAACGAATTATTTTGCTTTACAACAAAATTTTATAAAAAATATTAAAACAGTAACAAATTGTTTTAGCATTATTTATGATTAATGAATGATACACATATAATATGATTTACACCTCACTGCGTATTGAATTGTCGATATTTTTTTATCTATTTCCGAATAGATTTCTTTTTTTGCAGAACACAGGATTTCGGTGTAGTGTATTAAGAGAATTGGTTATACAGAATGATGGGATTTACTTGGTACTCGATTGTCATCATATTTATGGTACAAAATGTGGGCCATGTTTTTTGCCGAAATTTTCCAATAAATATATTTTTTGTAGCCACTACGTCGTACAGTGTCAGCTGACCTCGTTTACCGCGCATTGACCAGTTTGAAAACGCGAAGGCGACTGTGATGCAATACAGTGCAATATTCCCGATTTATCGAGAAATAGTTAAATATATAAGTAGCCAATTCATAAAATTGCATGCACTTGTCTAGTTCCATTGCGATATAGACAACTGCTGTTGAGCTTTACGATATCTGAATCTGATAATGAACAAAACAAAAAAAAATTCTACAAATATTATAAAGGACTTAAAAAAGCCCAAACGGAAAAAATCGCATATTGCCATGGTTGTACAAATAATATTATTCGTGAATAAATGATTGTATGTAACTGATTAATCAAATGATTATAATTAAATAAATGAAAGCATTACTAACGTAAAATACTTTTGTTTCATTCTGAATAAAAATCTCCAAAATCAGAGATAACGAAATTGATTATGGCAAAAGACTCGTCGAGTAAGATCTCCGTGTATGCGCACGCATGTTTGTCGCTTACAGGCTGTTGGGCGAGTACCTGCTGTCTTACCATATGTTAGAGGAGTCACTGACAAGATTGGCTATATATTGAAGCGAGCCTTTATTAAAATATTTTATAAGCCGCTGTAAAAAGTAAGTCAATTTTTACCACCTGTCAAGTGTAACATCCCTCTATAAGATCCAGGAGTGTACAAGCTTGATTGTGAATGTGGTCTCTCCTATGTAGGCTAAACAAAGAGAGGAGAGGATGGTTGGATGTTACCACCTGCTTGTGATCCAATTATAAATAAAATCAAGTTAAGAAATAATCACAACACTGCAAGACCTAAAGACACTATAAGTAGATTCTGTGTATATCGAAACAAAAATAAATATTGAAGCCGAAGATATGCAGGATTAACAAATGATACCAGGACATCAAACACCTCAGTCCTACCCGTAACCATGAACGCTGTAAAGAGTTTGAAACGTCAGGTGATAAAATTTAAAAATAAACCACGATAAAATCCGTAAAGTTGTTTAATTTAAAATATCCGGAAAGTCGCGAGTGTGTTGTCAACCAGGAAAATTGGATAGAATAGGTTTATTGGATAGGATGGGGTCGGGATTAAGGATCTGAAGGGAAAGGATTGGGAAAAGAGAAGGGTACGTATGGCTATTCGGTATCCCTCAAAGTCATGCATACTTTATTGTAAGCCGACTACACAAAGGGCGGTGGTACTTCCCCTGGCGAGCGCAGCCGTAAGCCTAGCTTTTAAATTTGTCATTTTGTAGTTTTAATTTTAGTTTAGAATGTGTTTTTATTAAAGTTTAAAAATGTATTTATTGCCAACAAAAGTCACTCCATTAATTTAGCCTTTACTTAAATAGATGGAAATAATGTAAAATAATAGTTTTAAAATGTTTTCCAAAAAAAAAACAATTAAAATTAAGCTAAAGGTTTGTGTAGGTTCACTTAAAATGTCTTCTTAGATTTAAAAAAAAGTTTTATCAAAATTTTATACTCATGATGCATTAGTAGTTTTTATTTTATTGTAGAAAAGACACAATGTTTAGGAACGGACACATCTATTTTAAAATGTTAATTAATTTGTAAGTTTTTACGAGAAAAAATATCTTTTTCTGAGGTATTTTTTTAGCCAATCTCTCTTCTGCCACTGCCTATGCGCCGGGGTCATAAAATCCATGTTCATATAACGCGCCTCGTATTGACCTGACATCCATGATCGCATGTGATAGAGTGGTGCCTTGCGATGGCTTGGGTAGTTCGCTCGTAATGAAATGCGTGCGTCGATAATAAGCGAACTGTGTCGTGACGAAATGAATCACGATTATGATTTTATTTTATTGTGAAATGCCTAAAACAGCGAATGTTTTCATTAAAGATTTGCATAAGCAGCTGAAAAAATTACTATTTTGTATCAAGTTTTTTGAATATAACAATACCATAAGTTTTAAAATCTCTGTATTTTCAATCTAAGATATTAACACTTTGAAACACGTGACACTAAACAATAAAATCATAGAACGAAAAATATATAATATTATTCGCAAATAATATATAACATTATTTAAGAATGAAAATTAAAAGCATATAATAATTTTATTTAAACTTGTTTTCTATTAGGAGTATAGCATTTCATTAAAAAATGAGAAGTAGTTAAAAAAATATATCAAACGAAACACCGATCTAGAAACCTTAAACTCCAGGGTTAACTTTGGTTACGAATAAAAACACAAAGTAACACCCAATATAAATTTATAATACAATTTAAGTTTGTTGGCATACAAGGAATAATATCTTTAGAAACCCTTTTCAATCAAGTTGAAATGAAACAATTTAATTCCCCGCATATTGCCTTGCATGTTGCCCCGTGCCAAGCTGTATCACGTCGTGCACTGTTTACCTTCTGAAATAGTTTAGTAAGCATGACTTGCGCCAATTACTTTGTTCAACTGTCTAATTATGAGATGGCATGAAAGGAAGTCGTATCACTGGTTTAAAGCAGATATAAACATTGGTTCTTATGATCAGTCGCCACATTAGTTTTAAATGTAACATAAAAGAATATAAGTTTGAAGAAATTAGCTGTTGACCTGTCAAAAGCTACGAATTAACTATTTTAATATTTTATTTGCTATTTCTGTACTATCATAGTCTCAGACAGTGATAAATATTTTTTTTAGATTTCAGTATATTTTTTGCTGGCTGACTCGGATAATCAGTATTGATGTCTGTCAGCCGGTACAAGATAACATGTTTTGACTTCCACTGTGAAACCTGGTGAGTATTGTAATAATTGAGTAATGTAAAGCATGGCTTCAATGGATAGACATTAACGTATTTTCCCGTTTTCAGCCTCCTGGCATCGCTAACCTCATCATTGGCGGCACCGGGCAGCGCCGCAGCAGCTTTTAGAGACTTAAAGCCAAATCTACAACGGTGATTTTTCCCAAACGTATTTCCACCAATGTCTTAATTCCACGACAGTAGGTTTTTTAAAGGTAACAGAGACTTAAATATCTATTTAAAACAAATACACAAATTTTTTAAACTTTATCGGGTTGTATTCAAAATTGTCTGTCCAACATTAGCGAGTCTAGAAGGGAAAATCTTTTTACTTTCGCGTGTTCCCACTTATATGATAATAAATCTTTATTAAAGAACATCATAGCTTAAAAGCAATTCTTTTCGAAATTTTAAATCACCTACTTACTCATCTATAACAAGGATGCCCCTTAAATTCATTTAAAAAAAAAAACCGTTGAATACAGAGTTATGGATGATGATTTGAAAATTGCGTCACGCATTTTATTTTCGAATGACTTTTCTACTCATAATGATGAGAAACTGGAAAACCTTCGTCAAAAGCATCCTGTAGTTAACCATCCTTTACCTTAACCAACACCTCTCGATTCGTCGTTTGAGGCTTAACAAAAAAGTAATTAAGAAACTTTCGATGCAATTATGTCATTTTGTAGTGATTCTGCCGGCGGCATTGATGGTCCATAAAAAAAAAAAAATGGTATAGCGCTACACCATCTAAAAGATCTTGTTAGCGTTTCCGCCGGTGAATAAGTGGAGTTCTACTTGGTTCCATCACTAAGTTATGCAATTTTATCCATTCGGGTAATATAAATTCTAAAATTGTTCCCATTTTGTATGGAGAAAGGTTATGTGCCTTAAAAAAAATGATAGTGACCCGAAGGTCACTACTAGAGCGAACTCTATTCCTATTGGTTCAACTTACCGACGTTTAGCTTCAAAATTAGCATGCAGGCACATAACTTCTGGTCTTATGACAAATTTTCAGCCTATTCAATTAGGCTTCGGAGGTAAAGGTGGATGTGAAGAGGCTACACATTCTGTACGAACCTTGGTAATATAATCTGATTTCAATGTAATTTTGAAGGTAGATCTACAGAATGCTTTTAATTTTATAGATATAAGCACTCTACTGAAAGAGATAGTGAGCCACACACCTGACATTTATTATCATGCCTGGCAAAGTTATAACCAAAATAATAGACTTTTTAGCAAAATAATATTATTCATTGGGCAGTTGGCGTACAGCAGAGTGAGAATGAAATGCCAATAAAAAATTAAAGTATGAGAGCAGGGACTACCCTGCATACGAAGGCAAAAGTGTAAAGTATGAGTAGTTACGAATATTTGGCTAATGTGAACAAGTCTATCGATATTATAACTCCTGCTTCAGTTGTTTATATGCTTGAAACTTTTCTCGTCTTAGTTAGAATATTGTGATTAAAACTGTTATTTTGAAATATTCAAATTATTTAATAAACTTTGTTTCCCTTACAAAATAATAAATGTAAATGTTCGTAAAAATATTCCTTGGGTTCCACGTGGAATAAAGAAGTGTTACCAAAATAAAAGAAAATTATTATGGCAATATAGGTTTTATCCAAATAGAAGTAATTGGGATAAATTTAAAACCTACTCAAAATTGTTAAAAAAATTATGAAACTAACCCAAAAAGCCCAAAATAGTTACAATATAAAAACATCAAATAATACGATTAAAACAACGTGGAAAATTATTAACAAATATAAAAACAATGTCCCAATAAATATTATCTTCAGTATTCGCGATGGAAATAAAATGATTACACAACCAAAATACTTAGCATACACTTTTAATAATTATTTTATAGATAAAATACAACCGAGTGTTAGTGATGGATATATTTCAACAGCATTTATTAAAAACAGAACACAGTCTATGTTCATGGGTCCAAGTACTCCTTATGACATTTTCAAAATTATAATGAATTTAAAAAATAAACAAAGTGTTGGTTATGATGGTATAGCGACAAAAATATTAAAAGTAGCTGCATCTGTAGTTTGTCCTCATTTGTCCTATATTATTAATCTAAATATTATAATAAAATAAAATATTATAATGTAAATAAGTATAATTCTTGCCAAATAAATAAAAAAACGGGCGTGTTTTAGGGCTAAAGAAGGTGAAACTGGAGGTTACGCGTATAGTCGTCCCGGAACAGAACCTGGCCGACGGAGTTCAGTACATCATTCGTTCCAAAATATTCGATGGTGCCGAATTCGAACGATTACGACGTGAGGTCATTCCGGTGCCGCCTGAGGATGTTGCAGCTGAGAGTGTAGCTGCGTCTGTGGACCCATGTAGATGCAAACGCAGATGTCACCATTAATATACCGTTTGTGATAGAATCGCATTCCCAAAAATTTGAGCAAACGAGGAGCATAACAGAAAAGGCGATTTTGGAAACGTGCCACATGCCTCTCGAAGATCGCCCACGTCTCTCCCGCATACTCTTAAGCAAACGAAATCGCGCTGTCGTGGGGGCTCTCAACCCAATGCTAGCAACTTATTTGGAAGCCAGCCGGGACCTGTGTGATACGAACTCAATCCTCTTTGGCATCGCACTAGCAGTTTGCCGTATGATTGGCGGCAAATTCCTCACTTCTGGTTATGCTTATAGGCCACCCAATGTTATACTAGAGTGGGAGAAAAAGATTGAGGATCGTATCGCAAAGGCAAGAGCTCTCATCGGCAGGCTCCTTACCTTCAGGTCTGGTAACAGAAGGCCAAGTATCGTGCGCACCGTCAGTATGGCGTTTGCTGGGACCAACGTTACATTGTTTCAGGCGAATATAGACCAGAGGCTGACATAGCGCATTGATGACCTAAAGCAAAGGATCGCAGCTTGGGAAAAGTGGAATCGGCGATATACAGAACGGTCAAAGCGGTTTAACCAGGGCCGTCTGTTTTATAGTGACCAGAAGAGGCTCTATAAATCCTTGGAGGGAACAGAGTATGAAGCGGGCCTAGGACTAAAACAGGCAGATACCATCGCCTTCTGGCGTGGCCTGTGGTCATTGCCCGTTAACCACGACGAGGGTACCTGGACAGAGATCGCAGCGAGTAGTTGGGCAGCAATTGCACCCATAGACCCTGTCTTCATTTTCCGGTACCCGGGTATGTCACAGAACATAGGTATCGACGAGGTCGGTGTAAAACAATCAGTTCGCGACGAGTTTTTTAGACACATGGCAATGGTTTTTAATAGCCTTTTGTCAGGTGTAAATAAAGCACGTAAGTATAATGGTTGTGTTATTCTCGTCCTCGTATATACCTTTGGCATACTCAGATCGAGAGACCGTATGGAAAGAGAAGGAGCTCCATGGGTAATTCTACTAGGTTATTCACGAGCCTTTTGTAGACACCAACGTCACAGTGAACTGTGTGCGTTTCGGTGACCTCTTCGGAGAAATTGAGGGTTTTGCTTGTACATTACAAGATCAGGTTATTCAGACCAAAAACTATAGGAGATCCTGAAAGATGGTACCACCGAAATATATTAAACATGTCGCCATCCTGGAGAGTCGCTTCGTCATGTTATTTCCGGTTGTTCGGATCTTTCTTATACTGAGTACTTGCACAGGCACAACCTAGTGGCCAGAATCCTCCATTAGGAGTTCGCTCTAAAATACGGTCTCACGGAGCGAAGATTGCCGTTTTATAAGTACTCGCCGGAAGCCGTGCTCATAACAATCGATATCACGATCCTATTTGACGAGAACCAAGGGAATCCGAATAAGAGAAGAAACGTAAATATCTGGATTTTTTTTACGAGGTGATCGACATCTGGGGTCGGGTGTCGACCGAAATTATCCCTGTAGTCGTCTCTACGAACAGGTTGATCCCAGTCAGTCTCTCAAAACATCTGAGGCGGCTGGGACTGCGCGACGGTCAGCTTCTGGCTCAATTGCATGAAGCGGTGCTCCTCGATACCGCCCGCACCGTCTGTCGGTTTCTCTCTCTTGCGCCCTTACCCTCGGCCGTCTGGTCTCCCCTACCGAGGGCTACTGTCTGGCTGGGCTATATCTATGTATGTAAAGTTAATATGTACGTATTATATGTAGTTTATTATATATTCCATATATATGTATTATATAATATTATGTCTTATTATGTATATTAAATAAGTTTATTATTTATGTTAATACGTCACAGCCAGACGAGAAAATAGCTATGTATCTCCCACATAATATTTTTTTTGTTTTATTCGACAACTAAATAAATAAAGAACACATCATTATTTATTAACTAATACTAACACTCATTTTAGAAACCAATTAAATATAAATAGTTATGGATTACTGGTGCCTGTAATATGTAATCATATATTACAGTGGCATAGACAAAGTTTCATTGTTGGAAATACACGATTCTGAGAAAATTACTGTTCATTATACGTGTGTACATAATATATGTACAATGTGAAAATAAACACCTCGTACAAATTTCATACTGTATTTGACATATTAATGACAAAAATATATTAAATAAAAAAAATAATTAATACAAAAAAACTAGTATCCAAAGCAATTATTATTTCAAAATTACTTCTAACTTTCCTTAAGACGTTTACAAAAAATCAGTACGAACAATATTCTCGAACATTTATTAATATACATACGATATTAATGTATCTTTAAAAATATTGTTATTAGATATATACAAACGACTGATACGTAGTTAATGTAAATTATTAATTTTTTATTCATAAGATTTTGGTAAAGGAAAACATCGCGAGAATTTAGTTAGTTGTTTAGGTAGTTTAGTTATGCTCATTTTACGACGACAAAACTCATAAAAATGGCGTAGCTATGGAAAAAAATGGCATACCAGATACTACCGAAAAATTAGCTTCTATATTATATAATTTTAAATATTATTTTTTTTTCCTTTTCCCAGGAAACTCAGA
>JAOCPS010667433.1:0-10727 GCA_025505425.1 Graphium colonna | reverse complement strand
TCTTAAGATAGGATAAATGACTGTATGCAGTCAACTATACTTATTTATTATACATATCTACTTAGGACGGATTTTAAAATTGTCATCAAATTTCATTCGATTATAAATACAAAAATTTAGCTGAATTTGTACCTTTTGTAGCCCTCGACTTGAATTAACGCGCTGTATCTTTACTATTTTTATCATCTGAGCTTGTGAGCTACCCCGTTTACTTATTGGAAGTTTGAAGACAATAGTGTCACCGCTACTAAATCCAACATGCACGCAGCATTACCGCAAAATTATTATTTGTAGATTTTACAATTTCGTTTTCTTTGCGGTAAATTAAAGATTACTTGTTCCTCTCACAAGATACTCCCGTTTCAAGCAAAGTGCATCGTGACCTGTTTAAGACATGTACAATAAATATAGTTAACACATTTTAAATTTAACATAAAGACGCTTATAAATATCTTCTTCGTTGATGTGTAAATTAATAAAAATTGTATGTCAAATAACTGTAATTTCTCTCTCTCTCTTTCTCTTTCTCTATCTCTCTCTTTTACACACACACACACTAATAGAATCATTTAATTGTTGATTTATAAAATTGTCTGAGATGTTTACATACTTTGATATTCTTTTGGCGCCAACAGATATATTTTATTTACATACAATATAGCACCAGACTACTTTCATATGCAATTATAGAAAAACAAATCAGCTAAAAAAACAAATTTCACGAGTTTCATGTATTATAACTTACGAATTTGTCGTAACTATCCATCACACGAAATCTTCCGAGACCCGCATCTAAAGTTATCTTGTGGGTGAGTATGAACGTTCCTTTATCTCTCATTTGTTTCCCAACAACCGTATTCAAATTAATGCGTAGGCCAGTCGAAGAAACTTGGAACAATTCTCTTTGCAGGTATAGTAATTCAATTACTTATGATATGTTCAACTTTGCACCTAGAGTAAAATAATCAGAGCCGCCCACTTCAAAAGAAAATAAAACAGAGCCGTTACTTCCAACTTGATAAAAATCAAGACCAAAAATTTAGTTAATTAACGCGTATTTTAAATAATAGAGGTATAAACAATTTTGACTTTGTAGTAATGTATGAAAATTGAAAAACTAGATGAGAATATTTTATTTGCCATATAATGCACAACAAAGAATATTTATTGTACATTTCCGCATTATGGATGAAATTGTGGGTACTTGTGAATAAATAAAAGACACGTTCCATTAATCATGTTTGTCAGTTGATTCTTGCGTCTTTCTTCCACATTGATCTAATTAATCATCTCTTTGAAATTAGTAGAAGTACTCTTATAAATACGCTACGCATTACGGAAATTTCTATGAATAACGTATATATTTCACGATATCTCGTGGAGGGTGTCTTTCTTGACACAAAATAAACCGAGATTTGGGAGATGACAAAAAATTGTAGAAATTAATTTTCATATTAACGTCTAGTACAATGGAAGTTTCTTTTATTTTATAAAAGGTTAAAGGTTACAGATTATAAATTAAATAAGTTATTAGATTACATTTATAAAAAACAGAAACATTTTATATTGTTCATAATAATTTGCCTCTCCGTGAATCTACTTAGCATACTGCTAGAGGAATAAAGGAGAGAATTTCAACTTCGAAGAGGATGGACAAAAGTGACCTACCTTTTCTACATGGATTTTCTACGATTCACTCTCATCTGATGGAAATGTTTAAAATCACTTGTGATTTTAGCACAATTTAATGCAGCAGAAGTGAGCAGGTCTTACAGGAGTGGCGTATGATTTAATACATCTGGGGTTCGCGTAGATGATGTGTCACAGCAAAGTTGTGAACAGATCTCCTCGCATAATCGGTGGTACGTAAGCTGTAAATTCGGCGTGGTGGGCTTTAAAGTCGCCAAATCTCTGTGGGGTGATGTGATCAAAAATTCTCCTGTTTTGTTATCACCGCTATTGGACGTGTAGATGCGAGGGTGGCCGTCGCTATCAATGCGCAGACATAGGACAAGTCCCTACTTTCAAGATTGCCGAGAGGTTGAGAACTGATATCCTCTCTAACATACACACTTACACATTCCTACGCAAGGTTTAAATTTATATTCCAATTTGTATTCCAGACGGCATTTAGATTTAAATGTAATCTTCTGATGTCGCACAAATTCATGAGAAGGGTGGAAGTGGGTGCCGAAGTGTTCTCACTTCCTTTGGCTCGGGCAGTGTAGTACAGTAGGATATTCCCCGCCCCGCATAAAATACGTGGGCCTACCTAAGCACCCACGCTAAGGTTGTGCGTCAATTAACCTTGTAACCTTTCGCGCTCCGGGATAATTGATCTATTCTTACCACTGTCACTGGGGAGAGGCAAGAGGGGGATTAGGGACTGGCGACCGGCACTCACCGGCTTAATGCAGTAGCTATATAGGAAGGAGCTCTTGCTTCACGCCTGTGCCGTCGTGGTATTAACCCAATTCGAACCGTACAGATGACAGCACCGAAATCTACTACTGGTTAAGCCACCGTGGCATGACCATTATAGTGACATATTTAATAATTTCTTAAAACAACTTTTTACAGAGATAAGTTGGCAAACGCGCATAAAATCATCTGGTCCCACATGTATAAGCACATCGTCCGAAGAGTTGCGTGTGCGTTTCCAGGAAATTGAATAGAATAGTTTATTGAGTAGGTGTATCAGGGTTATATCATAATTTGGATTGACAAGAAAAAGGAGCGGGGGGACAACCCAGAAATAAGTCATATAAATTGTAAAATATTATTTTTACATGCATTAAGTTAAAGGCGCTTGTTTTGACTGTACAGACAAAATGTTCAAATTTACTTATAAGAATATACTGGCGATTATACTATTGTTTTTTTCATTTGTTCAAAATCGTTTCCAAATTCTTATCTAACTAATAAAAATTCTTGAAAAAAAAAACTCCCTAACTAATTTCTATTTTTATAAATACTTACTTAACCTTACAAAGCATCAAGAACAATTTCAATATTATTTTGCCATCACTCCTTGAAAGCCTTATTGACAGAAATACTAAATGTAGTATTAAAATACAATTGCATTACCTTATGATTTTCTTAATATAAATAGCAGCTTCTTAGATATAGAAATATTTGAACTATATTTTTTATTTTTTTATATCTTTACAATATTTAAAATGCATTAGTCCTTAGGTTTTTCGACCGTCTTTTTCTGGTTATCTGTAATGTCGCAAACTGTTGAAAGTTTTTTTTAACTTTCAGTAAGTGAGTGTATATACTTCTATACTGGAATAATATCATAAAGTATTTGTCATTAGCTCTGTGAGTTATTATTGACCAATAATAAATATACCGTTACATTGTTATTCCATTTTCATTAATATGCAGGTTTCAAATAGAATTTTGGAAGTGAACGAATTTGAGTCTTATTTTATTCAGTAAATTCAAGTTAACTTCGATTTTTATAAAATAAAATGTTTAATAGCTAATAGAATACTGATTCAGAAACTTCCACTTCACAAATACACAATAAAGCATTTGTCCATCGGATAAACTACAAAAGCATAATGCGCTTTAAAATAGAATACATTACAAATAAAATTCAACTGCCCATTTTAAATTAAATCGAATGAAAACCGAACGCCTAGTTAGGTAAATAGGTTAAATGCATCCTCAAATTCCCATTCCCAGATTTTTTCTATATATTTTCTTAAAATTCAGTAAAGTATTATAAATCTTGTAGTGTGCGAGAAATTGTGTTAAGATATGACAGTAGATATGACATTGTAACAGTACAGTGTACAAAATCAGCAGGTATTATTCCGAAAAAAATCTCTGAACACTTGGGCCAGGAAATCAAACCGATTGGAAAGAACTGGATCATTGACGATTCGAATGGCTCGACGTTGGACGCCTTCAAATGGAAGAAGCTGTTAAAAAAGTGCCTTGTTTCCTCGAACGCCGTTTTCTTAGGCACTTACAACATTTATTTTCTTACATGTGTGCGAAATAATTTTGTCTCCTAATGCGTAGTTATCAGGATATGTTACAAAACGTGATTTTATAAACAAATAAGTTTTATTAATGTAAAAATTATGAAAAAGAAATTTTTATTTAAGTGTTATTGTTATTTATTATTAGAAATGTTAATAAACTTGGGTAAGAATTTTTAGTTCATGGGATTATTAATAATATCCGTGTAGAGAAGGATCTAGTTTATGTTAAGCTTAGTTATTTTGTATAATTTGGTATTTCTTATCGTTTGTCTTTATAATTGGAAAACAAGCAACATACAAACATATATAGCGGATCACGATGGTTTTTTGGTTACGTTTTAAGAGTTTTGGAGAACAAAGCTAAATGCTCATAAAATTTGATCATTTAGTATCTGAGAAAAAGTATTTCTATCATTCAAATTAAGACTTTATGATGTTTAAAATCCAAGATATTGTATTTAATTTGTTTTCACTGTTCAATAAATAATTTAAGTTTCTACTTATATCTTCGTATATATTAAAATAAATTTATATATTCGAAAGTGAAATAATTCACGAATATTTACATTAATCCTTTTCCGAGTCAAAATAATGTACTCCAATGCAGGAGCACGGCGAGCACCGTCATGGCACTAAAAGTAAACTAGAAAAGCGCTTTTAACTTCAAAACTTACTTCAAGGAAAAAAAACTATCACGTATTCAACAAAGGCTCAAACGATGCCTTTGTTTTTAGTGAGAATTTTTAGATTCTTATATTAGTTTCGATAATTTTCTATCGATAAATGATACAATTTTAAGTCTCAAGCATAGTTTTAAGATACAAATTAAGCACCATTATATGACACAAAATTAAATGACACATCATGGTAATGTTAGAGAACTAAAATTGCTTTTAAGTACATATCGAAATTTTTGGTATATATTGAATTCATAATTATTTCTAGAAAAAACCAATACTTTTTTCAAATGTAGGATAAAGTTATCACATTAGGTCGCAAATAGGGTGGCAAGAGCTCTACAGTAGCGCGTCTGCAGCAGATGAAATAGAGATACCCACCCATATTATGTTGGGATTGATGATTCTAAGGGATCCAACTCTGCAGACTTAAAATTAAGCTTTATCAGCCTCCCCACTTTTGGGAAGAGGGAAAAATTAAATTAAGAAGTAATGAAATATAATCAGTTTTTTCAACATCTACTTTGCAGGTGCGTTTTTAACAATTACAAATGCAAAACGGGATGAGTGCTACAAAGTTATTGGTGATTTTTAGATAAATTAGTCTGGTTTACTTAAAATGAATACCAAATTATATTTTCAAGGGCTTTGAAGCCTCCTTCAACTATTTCATCAATATTGTTACTATGTAATAATTTTACAAATTAAGATTAATAAGAAAGAATCAGAACATATAAACAAGATGTTATCAATATCAACGTACTTTTATTGTCATTTGAGTTTACTTAGCGCCATTTAAAAAATCGAGATAAAAGAGCCGATAACATTCAAAAGTTATGCAGCTAATTTTAAATTAAGGTCAATTTTTTTTATCATTTTAAAGACTCAAAGAATTAAGATTCGATCGGTGAAAATGACAAACATTTACAAACATCAAAACAGTTGTTTTAGTTAATATTTGCCGTGATGTGAAGAAAACTAATGACGTAATAACAAAAACTACACTAAAATAATAAAATTAAACTTCATATTAACGAAGGTTCATCCATCTGATAGGTTGATAAATCTTACAAGGCAACTGTTATTGTAATGTATTTGGTATTTACTTTAATAAATAATTAAGTATATTAAATATATAAATAATATAATATTATCGATAGTTTCTATGATTTTTATAGAGCTACCTTGCTTGACCGTATGTAATAAGTGAATATCGATGTCTCTCCGACATGGCAGAGTATGTATTTTTACAAAGATACGCCAATTTGCCGAAGCATGGCAACAATTCGTTTGTACGTACGACAAACGTACATGTAACAAATGTTGTTTATAATTTTGTCTTATTTATATCATAAGTTTAAAAAGCAAAAAATCCAGCAAAGTAATATTTTTTATTATAATATGATTTAAATGAAGATGAAATTAATAAATATTATGACGGCAAATAATTTAATATCTAATATGATCCGACAATCCGCACTTGAACCGCGAGTGGACTACACCTTAAACTTTTTCTAGAGGATGCCCTGCCCAGCAGTGGGATAATTCAAATAAAAGCTATTTCTTAGGCAAATCTAAAATTATTATACTTAATTAAATTGCATAACAAACGTCGAATTTTGATCATTGCAAGATTTCTAGTATTTTTATATAATTTGTAGTGTTAATTACGGGAATAGTGTAAGACTGCATTGTATTATTTCTTTAGTTTTACAAAGGAATATTTGTCCTAATTAGTAAATGCAGAAATTTCTCCAACGTTTCTGATACTGCAGACGTTGTGTAATAATAAAATTTGCACCAGACGGTTTATATTCAATATGAATATAAACCGGTTTTATAGAAAATCTGTATAAAATATTGCCGGTGTTGGTTTAAATATTTTTTTATTGTTTTATTTCCTAATTTGATTTAAATTATTTAACGCGTTATATTTTCTAATGTAATTGCAACTTAAATAATATTCGTAATTCTAAGCAAACGTGACTCAGTAAATAATTGATATTCAATCAGCAGAAAATATAGTGTTCGAAAAAAAAACATGTTACCCCACCGGAACTATTGCATCACCTCATTTGTTACTCAATATTATTATAAATATTATATGCATACCGTTAACCATGCGACTAGGAAAACTAACTGCATTGGATGTATATTATTGATAATCTTACCCATCAAAACGTTATCGTAGTCGTTGACAAAACATATTTTATTATTACATTAATTAAAAAAAAAAACTGTAACATGTAAATTATATGGTACCGTCTCGTAATACCCTTTGTTCGCGCCACTCGCAGTGGCACGCATTTATCTATATACCCTCATTTGACTTTTATTTGGTCGGGTGAAGCTTCTGAAACCATGTCTAACGAGAATTGTCGCCATAATACGCCACACACGCCGCATATATATAAAATCGCCGCGCTTTTAACCAGCTATCGAATGTTCACGTTTGCTGATTCAGAAGACCAGACAGCAGATTCAACCCGGAACCGAAACAGCGCAACTAACTAGTGGAGACCGAAGGAGAGAAGAGGTCAACCTTATCCACTCCTCGTATAGCTTGGTTGCTACGCTAACATAAATTTTTGGTCCTTCGAGCCGGATTCTTTATATTTTATGGGTCTTCCAGACGCATTTTGATATTTCGCAAAATATTCTTCGCTCCGCTCTCATTTTAAATTCGGTTGTAACCGATTCATATAACTTGCTTCGCCCCCTAACACATTTTGTGGTTTATCGAGCCGGCCCAAACATTTTGGTCCATGGGCCTAGATTCTGTTCATATGTGGCCCTATATTAGCTTACATCTTTTAAAAATATTGTGATCCATCCGTATTTACAGAAAAGTAAAGTAAGCATATTTTTATATTGTCCCACTGCTGGGCAAAGGCCTCCTTTAGGGTAGGTAGGGTATTGGATATAGTCCACCACGCGGCCCACGTGCGGATTGGCAGATTTCACATATCTTAGAAATATTATTTCGTAGATATGCAGGTTTCCTCACGATGTTTCCTTTCACCGCAGAGTACGTAGTAACTCAGCACTTAAAATTGCAATTACAAAATTAACAATTTCATTGGTGCCGGCACCGGGGATTGAACCCAGGTTCACATCGAGTAAACAGAATTTAAGGCGAGCGGCCAGACACTGACCTACTACGGTTGTTATATATTTCGCAAAATATTACTTAATATAAAAATGCGGCTGGATCACTATTACATGTATCTCCGCTTTAAACATATATGTTGTAATATAAATCATTACTTTAGAGTCTGTGTTCATTATTTGTTTGTAGAACAAGTGAAGGTAAACGCAACTTATCGCATTGTAGGAACTATCCTCCTTTTTTGAAGTCAGAAAAACGATGGGTAGAGCGGTATAACAGTTTATTTATTAAGCAACTTTAAACAAATTAAATACAATATTTTGGATCTTAAACCGATTTGCGTTTAAAAGTTAGAGCCGTAAGTACATATCAAAATAGCAGAATACTGATTATAACCATCATCAAATATTTATATTGATGATGTTAATATTCGGCAGTTTGAATACATTTTTGATAAATTTAAATCTTTTAATACCGCAACGAGTAAAAATTTAGAATTATTTTTCAATCAACTTTGTACGGCAGCGAACAGTTTGAACTTGCTACAACTCGGGCTACAGAAAAATAGATTCTAGCTCCGGACGTTAGTTTGAAATGCACATGAGAGGCGTCGCTATGCCAACCTACAACGATTTAATAATATACATTCTCAAACAAAGTAAAATTTTAGATCGCATTTCGCTAACTTCTTACGGTCATCCATGAGAGTAAACAGTCTATCGCAAAATCTATTCATTCGTTTGCCGCATCTTGTGTTAATTTTTGTCCGCACTGCAACGAGGATAATAACGCCATTTTATGTTAATGCCCAGAATAAATAAAATTTTCACTCGATGAAAGAATTTCATGAATTAAACAAAATAAAGGCTGCACGTATTGTTTAAGTGTTAGCATAATAATTTCGGTTGTAAATAAAAATGTCATTATAATAAATGTGGATGTAGACATCACTCATTGTCGTAAGTTATCGCATCCTTGTGTAAACTCGCTGCCGCCACGGACTCATAAGTGAAAGCCGCGGTCTCCACATGCGCTGAACGGCAACGCCACGGCATTCCCAAACAAGCAACGTCGCGTTTTGCTTTGCATAGTGCGTGATGTTTTGCATCCCACTGATACTACGTGCTTATTGGGAACCGTGCAAGTTTATGCTACAGATACAACCGGTGAGCACACGAGCGACGTACTATACGCGCTTTAATAGATTCGCCGTCTAAAAGTAATTTTTTTATCTTATTTATGTTGTTTTACATTAAATTTAAAACGTAATAAAATACGTAAAACTATAGTTAGCAGTTTCTGCCACTTTGTTATCGCGTTTTAATGACAGTTTTATTTCAATAGACGCCTATGTCTTCGACCGCATCACAGACAACCTACCCTACAGTGAAAGTGGATATGACTTGTCTGTCATACTTGACCTACTAACCGCTCGCAGATGATAAGTTTTTCGAACATTCTTAGACTGATATTCTCATCGGTGCTCCGCTTTTTGCTGAAATAATATTATCAGGCCGCGTCGCTAGGCCACCGGGTATGCTAACTGCTTTTAAGATCATTTTTGGTTACACCGTAATCAGTACCGTTCACATTACACTCACTCCTAATTATTCCCCTATCGTTTCTGGCGAAGATAACACTGTTGTCGTCGATAACACTCGCTCTCAAATTTCACTGTGCACTTTTATAGAGAAAACGCTCTTAAATACCATTATCCAAAGATTTTGGAAACTCAAGGAGGTGCTATGCTCCCCGATCTGCACTTCAGCCGCTATTAGGACGATCGCAAATTCCAAAAATTCTTATATATTTGACTCTGTTTTGCCGCTAGATACTTACCAATTTAATCGAGTTTGTTTTGACTTTCGTAGCATTTCATTCCTCGACATGACAGTGCTATGACAGATGTGCTCAGATGTATGATCACGGTTTCCGCACGCATCGATCATGCTCGATAAACACGTACGTGGATGAAAAATGACGTATATGTTAATTCGTGCCGTCGTTGTTTGAATGCTAAAGAATCAGAAATGCTACGGAAGTTTGCCAAGGCCGGAGGTTTTGAGCTTGTAAAGTGGGCCAGCGACTCGCTTAAGCTTATCGAACCCCTTCCAATCGTTGATCGACATACGGCTAACATAAATTTTAATGAGCCTGATGCAAATTTAAAGGTCTTAAATTTATAATGGATTACCGTTTCAGCGCATAGATTCTAAAAATTTATCGCTACTCGCATTATAAAAAAAAATAGTATTCTTTTCTTGATATGAGTAGCTGCTTAATCTACTCCTACGCTGTCGATTTATCACATATGTAAATCCACGTTTTATTTAAAATTAATTCGTTATATGGTTATGTGTGAATCCGTAGTTTTATAAAAAAATTTTGACTTTCTAAAATAGACTCAATTTCGATGTCAATTTTATTTAATTACTGCTATTTTATAAGAAAATCCTCCTCTCACTTGAAAAACCGAGTGTATTAAACAAATAATACAATAACAACGTCAACATAATTCAACATCAAACACTCAAAATCAAAATTTTGCAAGAAAACTTACTTTTCTGTTTTTTTTTGCCTTTGACTGAATCAATTAGGTCGTCTCTAAAGAAAGTAGAAAGATTCAGTAGGTATAACAACACTAGTTCGGCCAGAAGGAAACTTCCTTATCGGATTTCACTTCTGGTGTAATTGACAAACAAACAAGATTATTTTCACAGAATCTCACAAAAATCTCATATCAAACAACTTAGAAGTGTACTTTTGTTTTTTCAGTTCTTCTGATTTAAAAAACAAACTATAACATAGTAACTTCTCGTTTATCACCGACTTTAAAAATGGAGTAAGGTTCGAGTATTTATGAACCGATTTTTCAAATTATATTTTTATGTTATAGGGTATTCTTCTGGAATGGTTTTATAAAATTTTTAGTAAAATGGGTCA
>JAOCPS010667213.1:0-10728 GCA_025505425.1 Graphium colonna | reverse complement strand
CGCAACCCCTGCTTGCTTACCTAACTCCCCATAAGAAAAAGTAACTTTTGCGCGAAAGTAATTAGGTATGCCGTGTACTTGATATAACAGGCAAATTCACCGCTAGTTTGTTAAGTACAAGCCTCTAAACATTTTGCTTAGTATCCTGCCTATTGCATTGTATTGAAAGTTATGCTCCTAGACAATTTCTTTTAAAGCTCTGTCTCGCAATCGGATTACAATTAACTGGGGTATAAGAAATGTAAAACAAAAAAAGCGAAAAAAAAATATTAATAAATGTAACAAAATCCTGAACTCTTCTTTCTATCAGGGGTATAATTTGTTCGTTTTCCCAATAGTGCGTAAGCTGAATTCATTAAAATACGACAATTTACCCAGACTACATACATCCATTAAAACAGCCTTTAAATCATTAATCAATTAGTTACGACAACTGGCCGAACGTTTATCATGCGTTAACCTTAAGAATGAAAAAGAAAACATTTTAAAAGCGCGCTATAATTCAAATTTGGAAGCCATTCCGCAAATTGAGTAACGAACCGTGGAGCCCCCAGGTAGCTTCGGGTGGCAAAGGGCCCGTTTTCGGAATTAAATTAGCGTATGCGCAATAAACAAGATGAAAGTGGGAAGGTTAAGCCGACAAGCGTGGCTGTATACCCACAGCTAGCTTTTCCCCCGGCCCCGCTTGCATACGTTTCGATTAAAAGCTTGTGCACAGATATTCCTAGTCCAATTTTTCGAAAGCTATAATTGCATAGATAGACACTCTAATAAACTAGTTAAACATACAACATTTCACTTATTAAACTGACTTGACAAAAGGAGGATGTTTTCAATTCGGATGATTTTGTAAAATGAAATTTCGAAAAATAATATTTTATAAAATTTGTTAAGCAGTTTGTTTTTTAAATCAAAATTTATTGAAAAAACTCTCAAGGTACGTTTCTAAGGCACTTGGTTTTTTATTTTTTTTTTCTGCTAGAATAATCTTGTTAGTCAAAAGTTTCAAGAGAATAGTCTCTCGGTATGAAAGTAGCGTGAATAGAGTATTGCAGACCTTTAAAAGAAAAGTAGGATTGAAAAGGAAAGGTAACGAGTAAAAGTACATAGAAGGCCATACACCTAAAATGTCTCTGGTTTCCAAACTGTACTACGTGAACACTTGCTTATCTATCAGGCATAGCACCTGCCTTGATTAACAAATATATAGAGAAAAACCGCGTATCGAAGATATTTGATAAAATCTAAAAATCTATTCCTAGAAAATTGTTTCTATTGCATTCTACATCTCTATGACTCATGTTGGTACAGCGAAATTGATACTTTTATACTTTAAATTAAATTCCCTGTTCGAAAATCAAATCCATGAAGCATAATGTCCTAAGAAATTATGAAAATAATTACTATATAATTTTGATCGTGATGCATGAGAATTTTTGGTACCACTTTTGGGCACACAAAGTTATTAAGACCTTTATACAAATACTATGCCAATTCTTAAACTCTATATACCAAACAAACAAACACCCATCAGAATTAATAATTGTATGTATGTGTGTATATGATGGTTATAATCTGAAGGCCCTACATAATAAAGGCCACTCTTACATCGATTGCAAACTTGATGCAGATTAAAAATAAATGTGTCGGTGAAAAGTGTTTATGTTGGTATCATTGTTTTTCATATTAGGAAAAAATAATATCTGTGGTTTGTAGATTTCGCTGAAGATGTGCAGTTAATACGGTAAAAGTATAATTCGAATGCGCATTTTAATATGAATATTATTTTAAATGTTAGTTATTAAAAATATAATATATGAAATAATATTATAAAAAATAAAGTAATATTTCTAATGTTGTCATTTATATAGTGTAATCTCTGATCTGTAAATTGTACCAATAACAAATAAATAAATAAATGAAACGTAATCGTAAAATTCGTGTAAAATAACAGACTTAATAATATTTGTTTCATGTATATTTTCATAGTTTAATAAATTAGGTATGTACGAATAATATCCTCACACATTTTGAAAAATAATATCTGAATGCTTGCCGCACAACATGTTAGTCATTGAGTCAGAGGGAGTTAATGGTATTCATTACATTCATTGCAATACATACCTTATGGTGTACGAATAAAGCGTATTTTACCTAATCTTAAGGAAAGGGCATCAGAAAAGGCGACAAAGCCCTACGGACCCCAATATTGCTCTGATATTTAACGCTTCTACCGATATTTATGACGTTCGATATTTAATTTTCGCGCCAAAAAGGATTGCCGCCATTACTAACGACGAGAGCTTTCAGAAGGTTCGCTAATCTGTGGTGCGTGTTGACATTTCGTATATTTATTTCGTGATTTTGGCAATCCTTTTTTTAATTTGGTTATTGTTAAAATACTCTCATGTTTTTATTTTTTACAATTTACTTAGTTGTGTAAATAATTATGACTTATCTTAAGCTTATTTCCACGCACACCCCAGGATGGTCTACTGCTCACCGCACGATGGTATAGTGCCCTCTCCAGGATGTTGTAGTGCCCACCCCAGGATGGTCTACTACCCACCCTAGAAAATACGCCCATGGAAGCAATGTTTTTATCCATTGGTAATTTTAAAATTAAAAACAAGTTCGACATAGGTATTGCTTTGTTGACCTCTACGAAGTATTCTATAGGGTTTCTCATGAAGGTCCTTGCTAAATCGAAGGTTGTTGCTAAAGGTAGAATGCACGAGTTTTAATAAGAGTTAAATTTGCGTGAGTCCTGCAATAGCGTCTTGGTCTTGGTGTAACGATATTAATCATGGCAAATTTTTTTATGGCTAGGAAGACAAACAAGTAAACGGTTCACCTGATGGTAAGCGATCCCGTCACGCAACATCGGGAGAGTCTCGAGTCCGTTGTCAACCTATGACATTGGATAGAACAGTTTTATTGGATAGTATGGGTCGGGATTACGGATTTGGAGGGGAAAGGAGTAGGAAAAAGAAAATGGTAGACACGGCCATCCGGCATCCTCAAAAGTCATGCATATTTTATTTTATAAAGGGCCGTGGCACTTCCCCGGGCAAGAGCGGCCGTAAAAGTTCATTAAAAAGTGTGAAAAGATGTTATGCTCTACCATCTTCTATCTCATTTTTAATGACAAGCTTAATCATGGCAACTCTAGTCAAAAGAAAGTCTAAGTTTCCAATTGAAGACGCGAGCGTGTTGCGTTGCGTTTGTGTTTGTTATTGTGTCCATGCTGATCAACCTTTTGTACTTATGGAACGTATTCGTATGATTTGATTTTTTGTGGTTTTGCAGCGTCCTTTCGAACAGCACCTAATATTTGGCCTTATCTGATATCAACGTCAAAACGGCAGAGACCTGGCCGCAATAAACATATAGCTCTCAGCGAAGATTTTCTTAAACAACTTTTGCAATATATGTGGAATGTGAGAACAATATGTTATATACAGCTTATTCGGAACATATCGGCCCGTTACAATAAAAATATGCCATTGCGTCACAAACTCAGTTGAAATGAGGTACAGTAAAAGTTATTCTTAACTCTTTTCTTATAAAGCTATTCCTAACCTTTTTCCTTCATCACATCTTCTTCAAAATTGACAACGAACTCGAATTAAATAACTATTAAATTGACTTCGTCTTCTGCAAATACGAAAAGCAATCCAAGTGCTAGACGAATAATGATTTATAAAAATAATTATTTTTGGAATCTTTCTTGGTTATAGTAAATAAATAAATAAAAAGTCCTCCTGATTGAATTAGGGCCACGGCAACCAATCTACTCAAAGAGCTACGCTGGAAATATTATACTGTTGTTCGTTGCGAACACAGGTGCACTTACTGATCCTTTACTCTCATAGTCTTATGGGACGGATATCGGACACGGCCGAAAAGAGATCAGGCGCAGAATTGATTTTTGTACATGCCCATCCGACACATGGATCTTTCTTTTCAGGCAATTGCAATCCAACCAAGAAGCAGCAAAACAAATTTTGTTTTAGCGGTATAGAGAACAATGATAATATCCTTAATGCCTTTACTGGGATTCAAACCCAAGTTAGACCAGCACGATAAACTAAAGCGATTACAGCAAGGAACAGAAACATTGAACAGCATTGTATATGATACAAACTGACAGCAGAGTGTTACAAAGACAATGCGACCATAAATTTTATTGTATCCGTTTACCGAAGGTTGCAAAATTTAAATTTCGAACATCGATCGTATCCCAACATCCTGTGCGAGGTGTTGACTAATTAAAAAAAATCCGCGCGCATTCCCCAGCCGGCTAATAATTTAAGGTGGGCTTTAATTAAACAATCAGCCGCGAGATCTCTATTAACATTTCAACTCCGGCTCCCTGGTAATTGCTTTGGTGGAAGTACGGCTTAATCAAGCCCCTGATATATTCACTCAAGTTGGATGCATTAATCGCATACTTGCATATGCTACACTTATCTGTTCATCGGAGGAAAAAAAATGAGATAATTTGTGAATAAATTGATTGAACTAATTGCAGAAAATATTTGATTATTATTGGATTTTGGCGATATTGATGTGATGCTGGTTTACGAAATCAGCTAATGATTTGCCTCTGTGGCCCATTGGTATAGGCTGTTGCTTTTCAGGATGAGATCGTAGGTTCGTATCTCGCGCACCACTGATCCACTTTCTTGTCACTACTAAACTACTCGTTTGCCTGAAAATTGACCTAGGTGTTAGTGGAGAATGTAAAAATCTTAATATAGATTTTTATCTCCATTTCGTTAATAATTCTTTTCTACAATTTGTATCCTTTATTTGCTTTGTTTAAGGATTTTATATTGAATAGTGTAATTATATTCATCTATCATGCAGCTTTATTTAAAATAAAATTTTAACTAAAATCGCCTTTTCAATCTAACGATATCTTGGCATTAACACTTTAAGAGGTTTGGCTTTTTATCTCACGGCATAAAGTGTTACTATAAGTTTTTTTCGATGTGTTTTCGTGCACTGCTCAAGTATATTCTCTTTTGTGGCAAATCAGTAACATTCTGAACTATTTTATGGCTACCCGAATGTGGCGAAATACGTAAATAAGAATAATGAATAAATATTAAAGGGTTTCAGTTTTTTGTAAAAATTATTCAGTGAGTCCGTCGCCCATAGACACACACAATACCGCGAGTCAACCTGGGAAATTTGGTTTTATGGGATATGATGGGGTTGGGATTAAGGATTTGAAGAGGAATGGAATGGGACAAGAAAAGTGTAGGAATGGCCTTGTAAAGAGCGGTGCTACTTCCTCGGGCGAACGTGGTACTAGATGTGCAGCAAAAGCAGTAAAAAGGTGTTATGCTCTACTATCAGTTCAGCGAATTACGCCACTGTTACAATTGCAAGTTAATATTATCATAATTTAAAAACTCCACGACTGCTTATTTAAGCATGCGTTTAAAAAGCTCGAGTGTCATACATATGACACCCGAGCTTTTTAAACGTAAATGGTATGCACAGGCATACCATTTAAATTTAAGTTAACCATTGACTTAAGAACCCATGAATTGAGAAATGTTTCCGTACGCTAAACTGTAATTTATGCGAGGAAAGTAACATCCAGCAATAAGTACAGTACAAAAAATATCCACAAAAGATGTTCAATTAAGCTTCTGTTGAGAAGATAAGTTGATTTGTTTTGAATTCTTGCTGATTTCATGTATGTGTGTGTTGAGCCAACTGTCCATGGGTCCTTGGCAGATGTGTTAGCTCCTCGTTAGCGAACATGCCCCGTTCTGCCTACATCTTAATTAAACGAACCTCACTACGCACGGCTGGAAGAAAGTCCCGGCCCATCCGCTAATTGCAAAGTCAACCAACGCCATAATGAAGCGCCATTTCCTGCCGATGAGTATGGTTGTTTAATTGATTTATCACGAGGCTCGTTATCTTTGTTTCTTCTAGTTGGTAATGGAATGTGTGTGGAATTGAATTATTTTAACTTAGTCTGCAACAAAATATTCTTGCTCGATTTATACGATGCTTTTAGCAATTTATAGCTTCGACTTTTTCTATCCCAGCTGAATTATTAAATATTTGGTAATACCAAAATAACATGATTTAAGAGTTACTTTTTTGTTAAAACAAAAGAAAAATGGAAGTTAATTCTGGGCTTGAAATGACATCAATTTCGATACTACTTGCAAGATTTGTGCTTCAGGGTTCTATTTTAGGTCCAATATTGTTTATCATATATAATCGATGTTGTACATATTGCAAATATCGTTTATATACCGATGATTTATAGACAAGTATGTCTGTCATACCTGATGAACCCACGATTGCAGATGATATAATTAAAAGAATAGGAAAAACCAGATTTGAACGTTATTGCAATTTCGCGCATTAATAACATACTAGATGGTAGAGCATAACGTCTTTAGACAGCATTTACTGCACATATAAAATGACGTATACATGACATTTGGGGATTCCGGACAGCCATGTCTATTCTTCTCTTTTCCGTTCAAATCCTTAATCCCGACCCAAACTTACCAATAAACCAGATCTCACTCGTGACTCTCCGGATGTTTCCTGTGTCTATTGCGACGGGATCTCTTAACATCAGGTGAACCGTCTGCTTATTTGTCTTACTTTTCTTAAAAAAAATTAAGAAACTTAGGGTATATAAACAGTTACCAAATACGGTACAGTGAGTTTACATGAGGCTGATTAAAATTGCATAAGTGTACCATGTTATTTATGCTCGTTATGATTCAGAGAATGAAATGTTGATTGTTGAATACTGGATGCATTGTTTATAACCTATATTTAAATTTAATTATCACTAAATTCGTTTTCCTTAAGTCAATTATTCATTTAATTTTCATCGAAAGTTCCTGACTCATCATACACAATAACATGATGTATCCAATCGCCAATTGTGGCAATTCACACGCAAGCCTTCGGATGTTGTGTGTGTCCATGAGGGAAGGGATCATTTAACATAATGTGAACTGTCATTTACTTGACGTCTATTCTCGTAAAAAAACCTTTCCTCCAAAAGTGAATTATGAAACCCTTTAAAAATTCATTTGTAAAAAAGAAAACTAAAATGCAACGGTTTGTTCATGTTAAAAGTTTTTTGATTGGCGACTTTGGATGTTTGAATTGAGGTTTACTGGCGATATTTTCTATTTCTTTTTACATGAACTATTTCTTCATGGAAAGGAAGACAGACGAGCAGATGTTTCACCTGATAGTAAGCGATCCCGTCGCTCATAGACACATGCAACATCCGGAGAATCGCGAATGCGTTGTCAACCTGGGACATTGGATAGAATAGGTTTATTGGACAGGATGGGGTCGAGATTAAGGATATGGTGTGGAAAGGAGTGGGAAAAGAAAAGGGTAGACATGGCCATCCGGTATCTCCAAATGCCATGCATACTTTATTTTATGTCGACTTTATAAAAGGTGGTGCTAATTCCTCGGGTGAGCGTAACCGTAGAAGTGCAGCAAAAGCTGTGAAAAGATATTATGCTACTACCACCTAAAAGAACTTAACCTGAACAACTTTAGTAATGTTTTAACGAAATGAATAGGAAATGTATTTGAGTAATTTTTTTTTAAGTAAGACTAACGATTAGCTATTAATTTCAATATGACATGTACAAACTTTTTTATCGTTTCTTATGAATTTTACGTCTCTTTTATATGAATATAAAAAAAATTGCTTAATATCTTCCAGTCCTTATTAAAGGACAATGCCCAAAAGTTTATTACCCTTCATGGATTTGACTTGAAGTATAAAAGCACGAATTTTCCTTTACCTATATGACGTTTGCGCAATCAGTAATAGAGATGTATAATGCAATAGAAAACAATTTTTTTATGAATCAATTTTTTGTTTTTATCAAATATCTTCGTAACCTGGGGCTTCTTTACGAAAAGAACTTCTGCAGTGGTTAATAAAATAAGTCTCCTAAAGATGATGTTTGAACTTGATGCATCTGTTACGGTTTGCCATATAGAAAATGAGCTTTGAAAAAGTATTTATTTTCCACTGTAATTGCCTTTTTTACTCGTCCCGTACTTTCGTCCGCACGCCGGGCTTATTAGGTCGTATATTGATGAGCAATTAAGCGGAGTGTTCACAATCTCACCGGCGCCAGATAAGAGCATTTGTTGCCTCGACGGCCGCTGCACAACTTTATGCTAATCCACCTTCTCCAGGGTAGGGTAATCGATTCGTTAGTACTCTTTCGATTAAGCCAAGCGTATATCAAAACAACTAACCTTTATTGGCATAAAATACCATTACTAATTAATTTTTCATAGAAATTTTTATTAAGTTATCGTTTATATCCTTTTTCAATTACTTCTCTTCCTATTGGTGTAAATCTTATTACAATTTGTAAAGTACTTTTAGAGATTATCCAGAACAAACAGACTTAACATTTAGAGGAAGTAAAGTTCTTTTTGCAAATTTACTTTCTCCTATTCTAGCATGGTTATTGATTCGTTAGTACTCGTTCGGTTAAGCCAAGCGTATATCAAAACGACTTAACTTCGGTTATTAATATTATAGTCCATATCCTTTTCCAAATCTTTCTCTTCCTGTTGATGAAAACTTAATTACAATTCATGATATATTTTACATATTATACCGAACAAACTGACTTAACACTTAGATGAAGTATAGTTGTTTATACTAATTCACTTTCTCTTATTTTGGCATGGTTATTGATTTTTTAGTACTCTTTTGATTAAGCAAAAAGTATATCAAAACGACTAACTTTTATTGGTATAAAATACCATTACAAGTAAATTTTTCATAGAAGTTTTTATTAAGTTATATTCTATATCCTCTTTCAATTTTTTCTCTTCCTATTGGTGAAAATCTTATTACAATTTGTAAAGTATTTTTAGAGATTATCCAGAACAAACAGACTTAACACTTTGAAGAAGTATAGTTCTATTTACTTTCCACTATCCTAGCATGGTTATTGATTCGTTAATACTCATTCGATTATGCCAAGCGTACATACATATGTATATCGAAAGACTTAACTTCGGTTGGCATAAACATACCATTACAAGATAATTTTCAATAGAAATTGCTATTAAATTATAGTCTATATACTATTCTAATTCTTTCTCTTCCTGGTAATGAAAATATAATTTAAATTCAAGAAGGATCTTTTGAGATTATCCATAACAAACTGACTGAAAATAGTTCTTTATACTAACTCGCTTTCTCCTAACCTTGCGTGGTTATTGATTTGTTAGTACTCTTTCGATTAAGCAAAGAGTATATCAAAACGACTAACCATCGATTGCTATAAATATACTGTTACAAGTAATTTTCAATCATCATCATCATCGTCTTAGCGTTTGTCCCGGCTTCTGCCAGGGTTTGCTTTCTTGCTCATATTCCTCCTCATCGCCCGGTCTTCGGTATCCTCATGTGATAAGCCGTTGGCTCTCGCTTGTCGCTCGTCCAACTTCACGATGTCAATCCATCGCTTCTTGGGCCTTCCGCGGGACCTCTTTCCTACAACCGGCAGATTCATGCACCATTACAAGTTATTTTCAATAGAAATTGTTTTTAAATTATAGTCTATATGCTTTTCCAATTATTTTCCTTCTTGTTGGTGAAAATCTAATAACAATTCGTGAAGCATTTTTGCAGATTATCCGGAACAAACAGACTTAACACTTATAGGAAGTATAGTTCTTTATGAAAATTCACTTTCTCCTATCCTGGCATGATAACTGATTACTTAGTTTTTTTTTGATTAAGCGAGGGATATACCAAAACTGAGCTAGGCTTGCATTCTCGAGTTGATAGAAATTAACTTACATTGGTTATTTATTTATGATAGAGATAGATATTTTATTTTCAGAATATTTAGTAGTATTTAATAACCTTCATAACTTATTCTTCTTTTAACCTACTTCAAAAAGGAGGAAGGTTCTCAATTCGAATGTTTATATGTTTTTTTTAATGTACGTTCGCGCATATCTCCGTCATAAATCGATTTAATAAATTATTTTTCCAACTTACAGGGGATTCTTCCGGAATGGTCCCATAAAATTTTCAGGAAAATCGGTACTTACAGTAATTTTTCTTTTAAATGAAACCAATAAAATTGATTTTATATATTTTCGCGCGTATCTCCGTCATTTATGTATGATAGGGCATTCTTTGCAAATAGTCCCAAAGAATTTTAAAAAATACCGGTTCATTAGTTTGTTTTTTAAATAAAAATAACAAAATTTAGGAATGTTCGCAAATGTCTCCGCAACTCAACAATTGATATGATTTTTTTATCCCATAGGGAACTCTTCCGCATTACTCCTAATTTTTTTTAAAATCTTATTTTATTTATTTATTTATTTTAAGCTTCTGTACAAAGTAGTACAATAGTGGACTTAATGCCAAAGGCATTGTCTTCCAGTCAACCTTTAGGAGGTGAAGAGAACATTAGGTAGGTGTACAGATAGACAAACAAAAAAAAATTTTTCATGCAACATATATAAGTAAAGTAACAGCCTATTTTTAAGACCCAGATATGCAGGTTTCCTCACGATGTTTTCCTTCACCGTAGAGCACGTGGTGAAATCAGCATTTAAAATTGCAATGAAAATTTACAATTTCATAGGTGCCGGCACCGGGGATCGCACTCAGGTACTTCTCGTGTAAACAGAGTTGTAGGCGATCGCCAGGAC
>JAOCPS010667102.1:0-10728 GCA_025505425.1 Graphium colonna | reverse complement strand
ATATTTGCTTGCAGGTTGTTAGGGGATTTTTTCGCGGAATATTGCTAATTAAACAGTCTTATAGAATTGTATATATTTTTAATCAATTTCAAATATGTTTTCTAAACGGTTCCAAGTAATTTTCATAAGTATCAGTCTGATCATTTCAGTTTTAAATCAAGACAACTGAATATAATATATCATAAAACTTTACTTCTGAGACATTTGAAGTTGCTTTCTTCAAATTTTCTGTGAAAATAATGCTTACTATGACATCAGTTGTATCGTAAATCCCATCAGTACCGCGCGTTAGGAGAACGCGTGGAAGTAAGCAAATATAACAAGGTTAACTTCTGATAAGATAAAAAAATGTAATCACAAGATCTTGAACGCTGTTTAAAGAGTACAACAGATATCAAAGCAAAATAGAAAAAGATTTTTCGGCTGCACTGACCCAGTGCGTGAAACAGCACACTCTTAAGTCTTAAGTTTCAAGTTCAACATGGATTGTTTGTACTTTCGTACGTTTAGTGGTTCTCAGATTTTTAGCTCAATATAAAATGTTAATAAGTAATATCACTGAAAATCGCTAAACCGACAAGCTCCTTAGATGTGAACGGTTGTAAAAAAAAGTTTTGAAGTTAAAGAAAATTTTGGACCGATTATCATGAAACACACTGCAGCACGCTGCAGGTCATCGACCTCCCCGCACTTCCGGTCACGATGTGTCCGCTGAACATATAATTTACGACATATTTTTTTTTACTTTAGTTTATGTTAACTCAGTGGTATACAATATTTATTTTTAATAATACTTTTATTCTTCTTCATTTTCTCTTCATATATGATCCCTACATATAACGTCCTTGAATATTGGAGGTGACTCACCAGTCACCCTGTATACGTCGAACAGATATCAATCAGCTGTATACCGGGTCACTATTCAATTACTTTCAATATTCAAGGACGTTGTATGGGGAGATGATATATAAAGAATAAAAATATTATTAAAAACAAAGATTACATTAACACTGGGTACACATAATCTAAAGGTAAATAAGTAATAACCCAATGCATGTTTAAGGTGGGGGAGCGCTCGGGGGTTCGACGACCGCTTCGATCGGTCGGTGCCGTGCCGAGGAGCTGTTACACTGAATTGATTCATTGCAAAATTTGGGCTAAAACTATGCCCATAATTTTATTACATAAATATGATGAAAATCGAGTACCGAATGCTCTTTTTTAATATCGTTAGTGACTCACCAGTCACATTGCATAAAAGGAATGGTACCCGTGCAAAGCTGGGTGACTAGGAATTCTAGTACAGCATACGTATTAAAAATCTACCGGTGACCATGAACGCTGTAAAGGGTTCGAAACGTCGGGTGATAAAATTTAAAAATAAACCGCGATTAAATCCGTTAAGTCGTTAAATTTTAAATGTCTAATATTCGCGTAAGGCTCGGAAACAATATTATTCAAAAATTGTAACGAATAAAAACCTAATATATTATTTTCCTTTTGAAAACAGTTTAATTAAACCTTTATTTCTCGTTATGTGCAAACATTCGCATAAATCTCATTACATAGTCTTGTTCTGTACCCCTTAATTAAATAAGGCGAGCCATTGCTTGTTTAACAAGGCAACACAGCCTCCGAAGGACATCGCATTCCATTTTCCGCCCATTGGCGGTAATGAAGCGATTAAACTTTATTATTCCTTTGCACATATTTCAAAGGCATTCCTCGATCATCTTTTTACGGCACACTAAAGTCCGCGCGGCACTATAACATCATTTAGTGCCCATTCCACCTTACTTTGTAAGTCCGTACGACGCTATGCAATTATTATGAACATCGCAATGTTATTAATTAGTTATTTTACTAACATATGAAATACTATATGTTGCACGCGGCTGCGCCTTTGTATTCTTACAGTGAACGCTCTATAAAGGGTGATTGGTGAGTTATCTACGATATTAAAAGAGAGCACTCGGTACTCGATTTTCATCATATTTATGTAATAAAACTAGGGGCATAGTTTTCGAACAAATTTTCATATAAGCCGGTAAAGCATGGACACGGTGCGGGCGGCGAACAAATGGCCAGCTTGCGCAGTTCATTGATCCGAAAACGGGACAGCTCGCGCTGGGGTGCATATGGCTTTCGTAAATAACTACTCAACTTTCGATTGCGTTTACTCAGTGGTCAATAAATATTAACCACTGAGTAAACTTTTTTTTTCTGTTGGCATATGAATGCCAACAAAAAAATCATTTGTCATGTTAAAAGTGAAAAAGGCAGGAGGTAAGCATTACAAACAGACACACATACTCACTTTAGCATTTAATGTTAGTTAGCCTGCGAAAATCAATCTTCTACTTATCAGGCGCGGATCGTTGATGGACGTATTTATGTGGTATCGTTAAAGTTCATGTGTAATGTTGTAAAATATGCTATAAATCTGGAAATTAATAATTTTAAATTATATTTTTCTTAATTACAAGCCCTGTATTAACTCTGTATTACAATGTTGTAGTTCAGATTCGAGATAGCTTCGCTTTTTGATACGTATTTTTGCTATATTTAGGAATAAATGAAGTATCGTCAGTAATTTAATATATTTAGCAGAACTATTGTGCGCATATAAAGATGACCCTCGATATAAAATACAAATAGAAATAGGCTCAAAATAGGTACCTGCCATAGAGCCATTTTTCATTATGTACAACGACTCTCTGAATAATAATTTAGTATCAATTTAAATATTTCACTAATCTTATGTTGAGTTTCTATGTAACGGATCTAACTGCTCTGTGTTGATATATTTTCTCAGCTTTTGCTGGACTTTACGGCCGCGCTCCCCCGGGGAAGTACCACCTCCCTATATAAAGTCGGCATATAATTCGTGTCTACCCTTTTCTTTTCTCACTCCTTTCCCCTCTAAATCCTTAATCCCGACCCTATCATATCCAATAGATCTTTTTCCTCCTATTCTATCCATTTTCCTTGCTTGACAACGCACTCGCGAGTCTTCGCATGTTGCGTGTGTCTATGGGCGACGGGATTTACCATCACGTGAACCGTCTGCTCGTTTGCCTTCCATCCCATAAAAATGTTTTATTGACAGACTGTAATTATGTAGACAGTCTGGATATATGGCGGTATTGAAAACACCAAAAAAGAATACAGTTATTCTATTTAATATAATAATAATATAACAATAAACAATTTTGATATAAACTCAGAAGTCTCAGCCAATCGCCGCCTCGTGTAATCAAGTAGAACATTATTCTCTAATATTTGCGTTTAACGATTTTCAAGCCTATTCAGCTCTTCCCATCGCAGTGTGACCGGAGTGTCGACGCATCAGAGTTCGTATCCTCGTTTTTCATTGTCCATGCTTCGAACCCGAGACCAATCGATTCGAAGGCCGGCGACGCACAGTTTGTTTAGAGCGAACGGATCTTACCAAAAAGATGAGTCGTGAATTTAATCTTCTACTCCTGCCTGGCCGACACACTGCCTCTGTTACTACTATATAGATATAGCAATATCCATTGCCGGTTCACTCAAGCGGTACAGAAATCGCTGTATATCGAAGCAGCCATAGTTGTTGTTTTAGAAAATATCTCGGCTATCTTCGTGACAGTTGTAGAAGGCGGGTTTGTCTGAAAAACGGCGTCATCACGAGCGGGCACCGGACGAAAATGGCCGTGATAATGGTGTTTGTTCGTTCGATTTTCTCTGTTTTGAAGCGGTAACTCGATTTGCTTTTTGCCCTCGGCCCACAGAGTGCGGCCAAATTTCGTTAGTGGCCGAGTCGTGCCTGAGAGCGTCGTGATGGAAGTACAAGGATGCTGCACCGTGGACAATCAATTATTTGTATCATTAAAACAAATATTGAGTTACCGTTTCGTCTCGCCGCTGCGGACGTGATCTGTGCTACCATCCCGGTGAAAGGTTGATGGTAGCCGCTTTTTGATGACTTGACTTGTGATTATTGTATACTGTAAGATGGATGCCTTTCAATGCTTTAATATGGTATAGTTGTATATCATCTGTTTACGAGAAATATATTTATTATCATGTTTACTTTTTCCTATTCGTATTGAGCGAAACGTGGCTAAATTCTGCTTTTATATATTCCCCAAACACAAATTTAAAAAATTACAACATATACAGTGTAAACTCTATGTAAGGTCACTCAATTTAACGACAAACTCCTTACGCTTTGTTTAGCTTGCCTTCCATACAATGATACTCTTTCCATTTAACGACAACTTTATAACGCCATAAAATGCAGTCCCTTTAATGTCGATATATAGACTTTACACTAACTTACAGTAATTGTTTATCTGTTTGTCTCTTTGCAGCTATATATCTGAAACTTTTTCACCGATTTTGATTCAATTTTCTTTGCTTGAAATTGCTTCTATCGTAATCGTTCTACGTCTACTACCACTCTACTCGTCTATGGTTTTAAAGTGAAATAATAAAAATCAGCAATTTCAAAATCTTTTCCTCACTTCCTATCAAAGTTTTATAAAATTTTAATAGTTATAAACTATAGGTTTATACTCTACTTATAAGTATAAAGTTACCTTTTCACATCTACGGCTTCAGCTGCTGGTTTTTTGTTCATGTCAGAGTTTTGTAAAGAAAATTTTAAATGAAGTAATATAATGCAATTACACTCAAGAAAAGGCATTTCAAAAAAAAGGAAAGTCGTGGTAAAAGGAGGCACGAAGAGAGACAATGTGCGCAAAGAAAGTTTAATAGAAATTTTATGATTATTTATTTAATAAGCCTCATTTATATCTAATTTCTTGTTTTTATTTTATTATAAAATATATTTTGCTGCGATTTAACCCGCGTGAAAATTCCCTCTTTCATTTAATTCTTATTTTAACTAAAGTATCAATACAAAATGCGAAATTTTTCGTTGTCATGATATATATCGAAGAAAAATTGTCAAAATTTAATTATCTGGAGGTTTTAAAAAATCCATGAAATTTTTCGTACATTTCATTCACAAAAAAACAAAATTATCCTGATAATAATTAATTAACAAGTTATGAGCGAACATAACTTTACTCAATTTATTTTTGTTTATATATAGATTATATCGCTTCCGTAGCCTAGTGGGATGGGCGCTTGCTTTACAAACCGGAGATCGTGGGTTCGAACCCCGCGGGGGAACAACGACTTTGTGTTGTTGTTTCTTGGTTGAATTAGGGCAATACGGGCTGATCACCCGATTGCCTGAAAAGAAAGATGATCCATGCGTCGGCTGGGCATGTAAAAACTTTGTCCAGCGCCTGATCTCTCTCCGGTCATGTCCGATATCCCTCTCATTGGGCTATGAGAGTAAAAGGAACAGAGAGTGAACCTGCGCTTGTGCGTGCACTTGTGCACTACAATATAACCTGCGCAGTTGACTGATCTCATAGCAGTTAGGTTGCCGTGGCCGTAATTAGGTCAGGAGGACGTAATTGCAGATATTTTTATAAGAAATAATAATTTCTTCCGGCATTATTTTCTCTTTTGTCGGAACTTTCATGTTTTTCTGAACTTCAAACATCGTATTACAATTTATTAATTTTTGCAACGAGTCTAGAAATCATTTTCATATATTTTATAAACGGTTGATACCCTTTCTAGAGGTAAAGGTATACTACCATATGTTCTTTTCTTAACCTCACAATATGCAGTGTAATGACTGGATTTGTAGATTGTACATTAGAAAGCGCAACAAATAAACAAACGTACAATCACATTGATTATATTAGTATAACTATGTTTATGTTAAAAAATTCAAGAAAATTCTTAACGCTGTATGAGTGCAAAATGAAAGTGACCAAAACGGCATACATACGGAGTATTTGCGCTGTATGCTTTACTATTTACGAGGAGTCAAAATTATAAAAACAAATTCTAATTTTCAAAATATTTTATTAGCTTTTCAAATTCTTTTGATTCGCAGTCCAAACCGTTACCCTTTTGATATATAATAATAAGTTATTTTTATTACGAACATAAAATCCAATTGGAACTGCACACTTTTAAATGACAATAGAAACTGTGTCCAGGGATATTTAAGTTGTTTATAGAAAGGTGAGAGGGCTAAATAGGGTTGCCATCATTCAAACTTTTTATGCCGGACAAAAACTTCAAATACTACATACATATTGGTAAAATTAATTCTTACAAATAAACGGTTTTAAAATAAAGAATATGTATTTTGAATATTTTTATTAATATACATATTTGTTCACAGACTTAGTTTGTAATATTTAGGGATTCACGGATAAATAAATACCGTTCGAAATTATAGTAAAATAACAGATTCATATTACAGCAAAATAAAATTAATTAATTTAATAAGTAAAGCAATGATGAAAGAGAGGTATAGAACATTATAACGTCTTTTTAATTTTTCTATCTTTTTCATTCTTAATGAACATCTCTGACGCAAGACCGGTCGTCATGGAGATCCTTGGGGGAGGCCGATGTCCTGCAGTGGACGTCTTTCGGCTGAATGGATGGATGGATGGAACATCTCTGAACAGGCTACTTAGCTTGGAGAAGAATAATGGCTTTATTTCATATTTTTCTTAATAAAAAGTTATCGTCGTTCAAATATTGCATTCACACAAACTTTGCGAGCTATACTTAGTTGTTGTTTTCCTTTTATTCAAGGGAAGTTCGACCAGGATAAAAAGAATATCAAGGTTTACTCTAAACAGAGATATTTATGTGTTTATCTAGTGGATATCCGGAAGAGATTGAAAGGACGTATGGACCATCCTTGCAACAAGGAAAAATCCAGCAAATCCCGTACGTATTGGTACCCTACGCATAAATAATACATACCACGCGCACCGACCCCTGAGACTGGACGAGTGGCGGTCGCGACGTACGCAAAGCTAAAACCATAAAAACTCTATCCTTTTGTATCGCGTTACCCCATCGCTAGGGTTACACTACGGGGCACTACAGTTGGGTCAAACATTCGCTGCCCACGATAACATAAATCGACTGTCTTGTAAAGAGAGACAAGTGCGGTGCATCACTTATCGAAAACCATTGCACAAATTTTGACCTGATAAAGTCTTATAAATCGATTGCACCGGCTACAGGCACGATAAAGCATGACTCATTGTCACTTTACGCCGAGTGAGCAAGCGAGAGCGCGGAGCGATAGTGCCTGTCTACCGCTCCGCGCTCTCGCTCGCACACGATTGGCCTAACTGTTCGTCTTATGGCGTCATCACGTAAAATTATCGTCCGTAAACTGATTTTACGGACAACCATTTTTTTCATAGTTGTTATTAAAATTTACACTATACTGTAGCATCACCACGCCTCTGTAAGTGAAACAAACAATCGTAGGTGCTTCAACTCCTACAATTTGTTGCCTCGCGGGCAGCCAATCTTTGACTCGACTGTAACACCCCTAGCGATCCTGAGTCCCGCTGCCGTCAGCGAAATGACGGACAGGCTCGAGTGGATACGTTCCTCGCGCCACTCTGTTCCACGGACATAGGTATTTCCAGTCTTGCTTATTACGAAATAAAGAAAAACAATGTTTAAGGAATGTGCAGCAAAGTACGAAAAATTTAACATACCAATTAAATACTTACTTAAATATGTTTAACTACTTTCAATAGGTGCCAATTTTGTCCTTGAGTCAAGCGTTGTATTAAAAAAGATTGAACTTGCAGTATTAGAAAAATACGTATCTTAAAATACTTCACAACCTACTAAGACCTATCGAATATACGGAGTATGACCACAACACTGTGATACTGACTCGCTTCTATATTATATGATATAAATACTTGTTATATATATTCTGTAAATACTGAATTGTGATTGTCCATCGTTACTTAACTTGATACGATTTCTAACAAAATGTACTATTTAACATGCAGTTCTTTCCATCGTATTTTACGTATCTTTCCATCTATTCAAATGTTACTTATTATTTAAAAATTAAAGTACACAGTTGCAAGTTCTAAATCAAATACGTTTTTTTACACTTTAGAGCGCTCTTGACCAGTTTGTTATAAAAAATCACTTTAAAAATAATGTTAATCGTATTTTTAATCGTTTTAAAAATTTACCAAACAAATTTATTTTATACTTTTTATTTTCTTTGAACTGTATTATTTTTTTTTTATTTTTCCTTACAAGTACAAATCACAACTAAGTGTATTAAATTTAGTTATTATATAATTAGTTATTGCATGAAAGAACGGAACATTCTAATACAAATGTATCTTTGCTTAAATGAAGATTCCATCCTTTGCAATGAAATTAATAGCAAGTTACAGAATAAAGATTTATTATTTATTTATTATTTTTTGAAGCACTCGCATCCAGTTTAAGAACGAAGTAAAAAATGACAATAGTTATTTTAAAATATTAACCATGCAACGTCTATAGTGAATGAAGAGAATGCGTCATCGACATCAAATTATTGATTTTATGGAGGTAAATATTGTATCATGTTTACAAGCTTGCGTTTACAAAGAATTTTATATACAATCGAAAACTTAAGTGTACCGTGTTGAAAAAATGTTCAAAAATAGCTGAGAGCGTCTGTGTTTTTTTACACTGGTTATATATCTAAATGGTATATAACACTTGGGGCTGCTCGCCTTGTCGCTAAATAACATTTAAATTAAATTTTAATTTAAAATTAAGTTTAAGTCTGACAAGACTTTGCCTTGCACCACGCTATATAGGTCGCTAAATCTGTTTAGCGAACTGTCAAAATTTTACCCCCAATATCGATTCGTTATTTCAACGTATTTACTTAGATTTCTTTAAGTCGTATTTGAACGAAATTTGGCGCAAGCCACCCTTATTGTATTCATAGTATTATTGTCCTTTAAATCTTCTTCCTCCTAGCCTTTTTCCAAGTTACTTGAGGTCGGCTTCTAATCCACCCAAAAATTTCAGTTTTTACCCAGTGCGACTGAAATCCGACCTCCGCAACCCAAAGGGATAAACTGAATTCGAAGGATGAATTAGTTGTCAGAATATTTGAAGGCATTGACATCCTATAACGACTGCCAAAGATGTTCTTGGAAACCGGGACCGACTTTTTACATGCCCATCCGATGCATGGATCATCTTTCTTTATAGGAAATCAGGTGATCAGCCCGCATTGCCCCAACCCAACCAAGAAACAACAACACAAAGTCGTTGTCCCCCCGCGGGGTTCGAACCCGCGACCTCCGGTTTGTAAAACAAGCGCCTATAGGCTACGGAGGCGGTCTCCCGAGTCATATATATCATCTCAAAAATATTCGGACGATTTTCTTTTAATCTTTCGTCTTCTTTTGATGGAAATGCACACTAACGATGTATAGTGTAAGATTATTTACATCAATTATTTATAAATGTATGCGAACCGAAACCGAAAAGTCATTATATACATTGTGATTATTCACAAAACTTTAAACAGGTAGCAGCAATTCTTGAAAACGTATTCCTTGGTACGCTCTTAGGGAATTTAGGACACCGACAGTCATTTATAGTACGGTATAATACCAACTATACATCGTACTAATATTACCTAAAACAAACCTTTAAGTTTTTGTACCACGACTTATATTTAGAATTCTCATGTTTTAACAATGTCTTTTTTTGATACTGTTATTTATTTAATTTTTTTTTAATATTACAGATTCCTATTCTAATAACTTTGTTTTTGTAATGTTATAAATATATGTACAACAGTATTGGAAATTAGGAAATTAGACACAACATATACTATAATCATACACACACACACACACACACACACACATAGATAAAATAGATGTCCAAATAAATAACAAACGATATTGGGTCTAAAGTGCGACTAATACACTCTTGCCACTTAAACTTTCACTATTAAGTATTTCATCGAATCCGCACACATATTAACCGTACAAGTGAATCCAGCCGAAACAATTCCCGCAACAATTCGAATAATGTCTGAAAGGTTTTGTTCGATGAACATTTTTAATTAAAATTCCAGAATCTACGAATCACCCGTTATTAAATCGTGGGATGAGGTTTTTGCGAATTCATCGTCGATTCTAACACGTGTTCTACGTAATTAGATTAATATTTTAAAATGTGCATGGCCTGGCAACTGATAAAATAAGGAAAATTTAGGGAATACCAAACTTGGAGGCTAAATAGCCTCGATCGAACTTGTTATGCCACTGCTATGCTGTCTTAGTTTCTGGAGCAAAGTGAATAAAGTTGTTTAAATTAAGCTAAGCTATTGCAATATTGGCCACCCACGCATATACAGACCGCATTCTTGACTAAGGCAATATTATGATACCATCTAGATTTGAGGAAATAGAAGTAGCAGAAATAATGGAGAAATAAATTAAGTGCAGGAATAACAACGCCGCCTCTCTATGTCAAAGGAGCAGAAAAATTTTAAATTAAACGCTCGATGTCTATGAAATCTTGTTGACTTTGTTCGTATCTCGAAATATTTATGTTTGTTCAATTCTTACGTGGTTTCCTCTCAAAGCTTCTTTGACGTTTCTTAAAATTTATAGAACATTTTCGACATTTTCAATTACTACATAAGTTAACAGATATAATAATATGTACCCTATTATTTCTAAGACTTACGCGAATATTTGACATTAGGACCAGGACATCAAACACCTCAGTCCTACCCGTGACCATGAACGCTGTAAAGGGTTCGAAACGTCGGGTGATAAAATT
>JAOCPS010666991.1:0-10728 GCA_025505425.1 Graphium colonna | reverse complement strand
GAAACCCGATGGTCTGATCTTAATCCATTGGGAGAGAGGCAAAGCCCTTATTTTGGACGCAACTTGCGTTGACACATTGGCTGTCTCTCATCTAACGGCAACTTCAGTAAGAGCCGGGGCGGCATCAGAGGCAGCTGAAGTGAGCAAATGTCGCAAATACGAGTCTATCATTGCGGACTACCTATTAGTGCCACTTGTTATGGAGACGTTAGGTCCGTGGGGTCCTAGGACCAAAAATTTTTGAAAGAGCTATTTCATAAAATTAATGTTGTGGCTGGCGACAAGAGGGCTGGTTCTTTCCTTGCCTATAGGTTAAGTATAACCATTCAGCGAGGAAATGCAGCAAGCGTCCTTGGCACTATGCCGCGAGGAGTAGGGTTATTTGATTATTGTAGTTAGATTAGTTATATTTCTCTGTAAATATTTCTGTTGTTAATTATAATAAATATAAAAAAAATTAAGAACCGATTTTGGAAATTTTTTTTTATCTTATATGGTATTCATCCGGAATGGTCCAATAAATTTTTTAGAAAAATCGGATTAGTACTTTGTTTTTAAAAACAAAATAATGGAGAAAATATATTTGAAAAAACACTTTTAAGGCATTTTAAGTCGGTTTTTGTAATTTTCTGTAAAAATAAACTTGTACATGTATAGAGTAATACATATTTACTTTTACTTTTAAAATTATGGTAGAAAGACTGGCAGACAAGTTTATTTTGAAGAATGCTATATCATAAAAAAATGGAAATTGGTATATAAATGACGAAGATATACATAAAACGGGCAAATATACATAAAATCAATTTGGTTACTTTCACTTACCCTGTAAGAAAAACTGACCTATATTTTTGTGTAATTGCTCTATGACAAGGGCTTCCCCTACAACTTATTTTGCCTTTAACCAAATCTTAACTAATCTAATCTTAAGCAGCCATTACTCTCTCGCTGCTGGGCAAAGGCCTTTCTCCTCTGTCTCCATGCTTTCCTATCTTTGGCTTCCTCGATCCAAATGCTTAGAAACGAGTCCAACTCATCTCGCCATCGTTTGCGTGGTCTGCCGCGTCGTCGCTTCGTTGCTGGTAGCCATTGGGTGTCAGTCTTTGTCTATAAGGCGCTCGTCATGTGGCTGACATGGCCTGCCCAATTTTACCTTAGCTAGAAAGCTGTTGTTGCCACATCAGCGATGCGCAATTTAGAGCGCAAAACGTAATTGATTTACCTGTCGATGTATTTTAAACCTAATATGCTTTTCTCCATAGCGTACTGACAAGCTCTAAGTTTGGACCTTTATGCTTCAGGCATAGACCAAGTTTAAGTTCCGTAGGTTAGTATCAAGAGAATGCACATGTCCACGGGTTTGCGCTTGAGCGCTAGTGGAAGGCCACTTTTAATATTTTTTAACTTTATTGACCAATAGCTCTTCCTGTTCCTTCTTCCTTTTTGGCCAAGGTAGATATACCCGTGAACGTATTCCATTCTCCCTCCATTTGCACTCTCAATTTGCATGTCCAGTGGGATTTTTAAGACATTATTTTGGTATTTCATCGATTAATTTTCAGTCCAACCTCAAGGCTTGCATCTCTTAAATTATGTATCTTTTGTTCCAGTTTACGTGCAGAAGATGAAAACAGTGAATCTTTTCTCATCTAGATTCACGCCCAGGCCCTCCCATCGACTAAAAATTCCTCTTAAGACTTCATCCAACGCACTGGTTTGGGGGATAGCGTTTGACACTTTTCTGGATGTAAAAAGGGGGTCCGGAGGATTCTAATTTTATAGCAGTACTTTTTTAATATATTATTTTTGGTGAGTCGATATAAATCTTCTCTAATTTCTGTTTTTGTAAGACATCAAACATGGATGCGCATTTTCGGCTGTCAGAAGCCTTTGAGTAGTCGATGAACACAATGTATTATAGAATGTTGAACTTTTGATATTTTTCTATTAGCTAGTTGTATGTCTATAAGGTATGGAAGTGATCGGTTGTAGAAAGGCCGGGGCCGAAACCGACCTGTTTGGGAGGTTGATGTAGGTCAAGCTTGTCAGATATGCGACTGTCAATTACTTTAATGAACCGTTTATATAATAGAGAAATAAAGCTTATTGGTCTGTTGTTGTTTATGTTTTGTTTAACCCCATCTTGTTTAATAGTATAATATTTAAATGCCAGAAATCATTTTGAAATTTCTCTGAAACTTACACGCTGTTAAAAAATAACAACATGCGAAAGTAGATACCATTTGCCAAACCTCAGGGCTCCGGTGTTACCAAACTTCATTTGGTTTTAGTGCCAGACAAATCTCTTCTGGTGTAATTTATGGGACGGAGCTCGAATATTCTTAATCTAGTTTCTGTGCTTGATTAAGTGTATTATCGGATCCGATTTTAATTATATTGTCACGACTGATTTAGTTTATGCCCGTTGGTATCTTTTAAGCAAGCTATCCACGACCTTCCCTTTAGTTATGCCTTGTTTAATAGATTTGCGTGAACGATTTTGTTTTAGCGCGCTTTTAATTTGCAATGTAATTATTTTTTTAAATATTTTCTAATTTTGCGTTTAAATTTTCGATCTATTATTCTATATTGCTGACTAGTTACACAATTTCTATGATTATTTCTCTCATTAATCTATTGATAATTTTCGAGTATTACGTTTTTAAGCTTAATTTCATTGCATGTCTGCTTTTATATTAAGTAATGCGAAGGAGTTTCTTAGCTCTAAATTTAATTGGTCACTGTTTGCTAGTAAAACAATTCTTATCTATCCTTCTTATATTTCTTTTGAAACGCTTTTGCCGGAGTATTTTCCTATAAAAGTTATTTCTTTAATCCTTTCAGAAAAAAATACACGCCATCATTACTACATTCGCATGCCGCAAAAGTAAACGCCGATGTTTATAACACAATTTTTGCAAACAATATTTTTTCTTTAACGCATTCGGAATATCCGACTATGTGCCGTTACCAACAAATTGTTTTGTATTATTAATGTAAGTAAATGCTTAAATTTAGACTACAAAATTTAAGAACAAAAATTAAAATAATGCTTAGCCGTTATTTGAAGGTGGTTGAACATAACATCCTTTCACAGCTTTTGCTGCACTTTTACGGCCATGCTCGTCCGGGGAAGTACCACCGCTCTTTATAAAGTCGGCATTACGTAAAGTATGCATGATTATTGGGGTGCCGAATGGCCATGTCTACCCTTTTATTTTTCCTCTCCTATCCCATCCAAATCCTTAATCCCGGCTCATCTAATCCAATAAACCTATTGTATCCAATTTCCGACATTGAAAACGCACTCGCAATTCTCTGGATGTTGCGTGTGTCCATTGGCGATGGGATCACTTAACATCAGATGAACCGTCTGCTCGTTTGTCTTCCTTTCCATTAAAAAAAACACTAGACGCAATTGGTGGTACGTCTTAATGTAATCTGGGCTATTGACATTTTCATAATTCTGGATTAATATGAACATAAATTTAATAAATTTAGACGGGATAAAATTTAATTAAGATAATTACTTTACCAGGTATATTTTGGGTAATATACACTAACATCAACAGTCGAAATCACTTAACTTAATTTAACACAAATGAAAATCTCCTTACCGTGGTAGTATCATACCATTATTGTGGTACCTATTACGCAATGGACCTGTAAATATAACAATTCTGTACCTATACAGTGATATATATATGAGGTCAGAGACCACGTCGAGAGCTATGTGACAGCTAAGACGAGCGCACTCACAGACACAGGAAGACGGGAACAGTAACGCGGTTATCACTTATTCAGCGCCTACTTATCGCCGGCCTCACGTTCCGTTCAATGTACTCTTTGAGATGTATACTGAGGAGTTTCCTCAGTATACATCTCAAAGAGTATATTTTGCAATTCTCACTGCTTTCCGCTTCCGTTTGTATACATTTTTCGGTAGGATAGTATAATATAAATAGGCACAGTAACTAAGTTTTCAGGTTTAACTGTGTCATGCTATTATAGTGATCTATTTTAATAATATCAAGTTGTTACCTGATAAACGTCATGATGAGGGACGACGCAGAAATGCATAATGAAAAGATCGACATCAAAATATATAGCTATATTTGTTAAGAATTGGACAAGAGTCCTGTCAATCGATTACCCAAAAAACTTCAATTAACGGAGAGTAATTTAACACGTTTTAAAGCACGAGTCCGACAAGTTGCACTGGAGAAAAGGAGAGGTTAGCAAATTGGCTAAATGAGTCCTGTTTTTGCAAGATATTTCCTGAACACCTGAACACTATTATCAGATGCGAAGAGCATGCATGACTCCTCGTGATTATTTCCTTTTTTAAAATTTGCATTTTGGAACATATTCGAAAAATAATAAATACGACGCGGCTATAAACGAAAGTTATAAAAACAAAAATGGGAAATGTGTTAAGAGCATCAAATCCTTAACACATATCGAGTACTATAGGCTCAAAAATATGGGAGTAAAATATAAGACCAAGTCTCCATAAAAGTCAAAAATTAATAGTCGGCTCTCGTAAACATGCAATTACAATGTGGCACGCGTTAACTATAATTTTGCAAGTCGTATAAACCATATGGCCCGAATGGTTTATTACCAGTGTGAGAGCAACCTTTGTACATGAAAAGCTAACATAGGCACACTGAAGCACACATAAAAATAACTTTTATGCTCATCTTGGTACCGCATAATTCACTTCGAAAGCTACGTAACGGCGTTTCCAGATCTATTTATATAAAACAAAGAATTTGAGTTTCAAGATATTGGTTACATTCTTCATATAGACCCTCCGAATATTGATATGGGCGAAAATTAACAAAGTACATTAGATAGAGCTCCGAAACGTCCCCGATCGTTTGGATAACTGAAGCGTCTATCCGACAATGGGACAGTAATAGCCTATTATGCTGATAGGAAGAGAATATACGAGAAACAATAGGAAGTAAGGTCACAATGTCACCGACCCAACAAAATGAAATGACTCTCTACGTATCACCTTGGCTGTCGATTTCATCGAAACTACTTCGAAGGTTTACAGATTGTAACTGCGAGTACCTGTATTGTTAAAATAATATCTATCTGCCATATAAGTAATTCAAGTAAAATAAAACATTAAAAATATGAAAAGAAATAAAATTATTTAGAGTGAAACATAAAATGCGCAAATATTGAAACGTCGGCAAATAGGGAATCGCCAAGATTGGATCGAAAAACATGTCTGAAAATATTATTTATTTCTTACATTCCTTTGTATTTTTATTGAAAGCTACTAGCACATTACAAACAAGGCTTAGGAAAACCGCATCGTCAAGAGAATACAAAAATTTTGGAACATTATAAAAGTCTTTGCAAAAGTCATTACCCTACCAAATGTTGCTGCACAGTGTAGCAATATACGGGGTTTAAATTTATTTAAACATTAAATCTAATATCCGCTGAAACTTCTAGAAAAGCATTCATAGTCGGATGCATAATATACCGTATAATGTAAACGCGGATGTATTCGTGTACACTAAAATGAATAAATATGACACATAATTTGGAGCTCGTCTATCAAGCGGGTATGTGTCGGATTACTGGCATTCATGCATCGGCAGCGGCCCGCGATATTGAATTATGAAGAAACACGATCCGGCGCCCGTCTGATGCCTACTTAAAGGATTTCTCGCGTAGACAGTACTGCAAAGCCTTAGCAGTGCTGGTTTATTCTGTATACTTTGCAACACCACATCGCCCATGGATTTGTGGTCTTTTGATTTTTTTTTTAATATTATGATCGAACGAAAAATGTTCCAGACAGCTGGCAATGTTACATTTCAATCAACAAATATAAACAGACTCATCGCAGAGTATATAATAAGCAATTAATAAAATATTCGAAATCTATCCCATAATCATTCAGTTAACCGAGGTAATAAACTAATTTTGGGTTAAATCTCATCAAAATCCGTTTATCTTTTATTGCGTATTGCAGTAACTTATAACATTCACATTTATAATATTTGTAAAATATGGAATAAAATAAACTACAGGGAAAGTGTTAGTACATATATATATCCCTATATAATACTTGCAAACGTAGCCTAAGTTGTTCTGCAAACTACTTCTTTAGCAAACCATTACGGCGCTGTCCACCGGGTTAAATTGTGAATCTAAACCATCCGAGACATCAAAATTAAAACGCCTCCATGGCTTAGTGGCATAGGCTCTTGCTCTACCTGACAATAACTTTATGTAGTTGTTTCTTGGTTGGGTTAGGGTATACGGGCTGATCACTCGATTGCCCGAAAAGTAAGATGATCCATGCGTGATAGGCATGTAAAAATGGATTAGGTTGTCCAGAATATTTTTGACAGTTGTTAAAGGATGTCAGTGCCTTCAAATATTTTAATAACTTAATCCTTTAAATTCAGTTTATCCCTTTGAGTTGCGGAGGTCAGATGTCAGCCGCTTTGTGTAACAACTGATATTAAGGTTATATTTGGTCGAATTAGAAGCCTGCTCCAAGTAACTTAGGAAGATGTAATAAAAAGAACAGTCGATATTTCTTTTAGTATGAGGAATGATTTTCGGTAAAACGAAAGAGAAAAGCCCGTACGTAATTTTGTAATAATCATGTATTTATCTCACACGTTTCTTTTTTGTGAACCTTGACGGTATCATCTTACTGATGACGCGACTACGGAAAACTCAGAAAAATCAAACTTGAACGCAATAAATTTCTTATAATTAAACTTCATTCATGTCATGTACGGCTTCCAATCTTCCAATTAATATAACATCTCGGTGGGAATGTTAACACGAAGTTATGAAATGTCCCGTAAAATTAGTTTCATTTCTTAGAAATATCCGTTACATTAGTTTCATATAATAAAAGACGGATATTTCTGACATGCCACAGCGCATCTTCAGTTTAATAGCTAATCTCGAAGGAAGCGTACACATGAAATTATTTAATGTATCGATACACGTGATATTGTTCGATGTTCTATCGGCCATTGTTCATTTTCGATTAATATCGAAAGACCACATCTCGAAGTGAACATAAAATTATAAAATGTCCTGAGTCAGCACACAACCGCAGCGCAGCTGAAATGCTTACATTTGCGGTAGGTTGATTAGGACGCGAACGCTACAAAAATTTCACGTTTAATGTCTCGTTTAATTAGAACTAAACGCGAGTTGGTGAAACTTAGGCGTTAGCCGCTCGGCACAGAAGCCGGAGTCGGAGTTGTTTGTTAAGGGTATGATTTATGAGAAGTGTTAATATCGACTTAAGTACTAAGTGTCACCCCTAAGTTTCTAAAGCGTTGGATACTCAAAACCTCATTAAAATACAATATATAAAATTGTGTAACAACATGTACTTCTTAATTTAGCTGTTATTGAGCATTGAGGGTAGTCCGGAATAACATTGACTCACCATAAACGCGATAAAACTTAGGAAACGAAAATGAAACTTAAAGGCGATAACCATTAGTTTAATAAAAGACAGGAGTTTCTAACATGTTACAGTTCAGCTTCCGTTTAATACCACATCTCGTGGAAGTAAACATGGACTTATGAAATGTCACGGCCCAATACAAAACCGCAGCGCGGCTAGGCTTACTACTATTTGCGGCAGGTTGGTACGTGCGCTACAGTCGGCGGCAAAAGTTTCACGTTTAACGTCCCGCTTAATTAGGAAAGAACGCGCGTTGGTGAAACTTGGGAATATTCGCGGCAAAACGGCTTTAAGAGTTGTGTTTGTTTGTGGGAAGTGTATTAATACAATCTTAAGATTGGTAGGTCTTGGCCTCTTAAAGTTTAAAGATAAATTAGATTGTATAAGGATAAATTATGTACTGACTCTCTAGAGACATCTCTCTGAGATGACTCTTATGATTACAAACGCTGTAAAAGGTTCGAGACATATAGGGATAAATTACGGGGGTGAAAACACAGGCCGCGGAGAGCTATATCAAAAGCGTTAATCTGCAAGGGACGACTAGTTATTTTATACTTAACGCAGTAGCGTACGAATAAATTGTAAAATTGCCCCCGACTGCCTTGACATACACGTTAGTTTACTAGTTAGAAAGGCATTTTTAAATTAAACAACTTTACAGATTTTATCGCGGTTTATTTTTAAACTTTATCACCCGACGTTTCGAACCCTTTACAGCGTTCATGGTCACGTGTCGGACAAATAGTTAGAAAGGTTTTAATGATTGCTTTAGAAATTAATCAGTCAACGGTTATTTACAAATCTGAAGTGGAGTAACAATTATTAAAAAAATTTAATCGTTATTTTTTTTTTGCATACACAGCATGTCTTTGGCAGTTATATTAAGATATACTTGCTAAGTAATATAATATACAGCAAATACTTTATGACAACGACAAAGTTACTTATTAAGGTATGGTAAGGTATAAGGTATATACTATACTTAGTTAAGGTATTTTTACCTTTTTTCACTCTCTTAATCGTCAACGCAAAAAATGAGTGTTAAAAATTCAAATTGTGTCACAGTTTATAGTCTTGTAGTTCGCAAACAAGAGGTTGATATTGATATTTTTTTTGTTAGGTAGTTAATGTAATTGAAATTGTTCTTAGCTATAGTTTTTAAATATCAGCCTAAGAATTTGTACACTCTTTAGCTCTTTTCTAGTTAATACCGGAGGTTTTTGAAAATTTGTAATTTATACTTATTAACAAAACTTAAAAAAAACACTCCACCAGCAGTTAACACAAAACTCAACAACACTGGACACCAATGTCGTAAAAGTGATAGGGCTAAAAATATTCCTCTATTGCGTGTGGCCAATAGAAGGACAGTAGGACACAGTAGACCTAAAATCTAAAAAAAATATATACAACTCTACTACTACCACTCCTATGTTCGTCGAGACATCGAAACAACAATCCCAAAGAAGATCTAAATGAAAAAACTGAACCAGGCCAAGGCCCACTCGCAACTATAGAGCCTCAGATGATGATGATGATGTACTACAAAACCGTAAATGTTTTGACGACCTGAAAGTGCAGTAAGATTTTGTATAGAAAAATAAGTATTGTGAAATAGAAGAAGAAATGAAAAGTATGTATTATGTGAATAAATGCGTAACTATTGAAGTTCTAATAAAAATTAACATTTATTTGTCACGTTATTAATGTTAATTATGTGTTAATTTGTCTTTTAAATCGTCATCGAAAATATGCTTATGTTTTACGTATTTACTTTTTTGCGTAGGAATAGAAATGAGAAACAATTAGTAACAGAAATCTTCTGAAACAGATGTTACTTTATTATAAACATAGAAGCCGTTTTAAAACAAGGCACTTATTGATTTTATTTTTTTTAAGGTCATCGTTTAAAAAAAAACGTATCAAGCTCGTTAATGAAGTCACATTGAATGAGGCGGCGGGAAATTTGTCCCAATCACTGTCGGTACCTCGCGGGCTCAAATAGGGTCAACTGACGCCGATATTCCAATTATTGTCAAGTTTAATGCACTGATGGGATCAATTATCGATCAGTAGCGCGACCCAGTTCACCGGCGCAACCCTGGACTACTTATTGGAATTTTAAACTATTACAAACGGCGAAGTCTGAAATGTGATGATATATTCAGCAGTGCAAATGCATATTATAGCGTGTAATATTTTTGTCGTGTCAGCATGCCTGCAGAATCATCTGTGGTTCACCTGATTTTGAACGACCGCCGTCGTCGTGGGACATCAAAATAGTTATTAAGCTTACTACTTTTCTCGATACAACGACTAACAATATATACTTTCGCTATCTCCTATGAGATTTAGACTGTTATAATAACGATCTGAATCTGATAGCAGATAGCTATGGTATATGGGCCTAAAAAAAATTTTTAACAATTTCCAAAACCTTTAATCGGACAAAGGCACAAATTTACATATTAATTATTAACAATTATAATTGCATGAAACAAACATTTAATTACAATCATTGAACATTTAATCGGTCATTGTGACAAACTATTCGTAATTGCACAAATAACTCATTAGCCACTAGTCTACAGTGTAAGTATTATGTTTTTTTAAACAAAATCGAATCACAACGTAAAACATATTTAAGAGAATTACCATAGTGCATGTAACAACATATAACATAGAATGCTAATATCGCTTGTAGCGCCTTATGCCGGAACTAAACTAAGTCGAAATTAGATTTTTAGATGACAGTCAAAATAAGTCGTGATTTTTTTTTCATAGTACTACTACAACTACATAGTAGTAATACATTAAAGTATTTTTTAAAGAATATTATTCATTTAAAAAACACTTTAATGATTTAAAAAAAATGATAGGTTTAAAACTTTTTAAGCTACTTTTTAAGGTAAAGGCTATGTTAATATTATATAAAATGTCGATCGGAGTCGGTGTTGCAGTATCTCATAAAAATTTAACGCGCATCTCTAATCTATTGAATTATAGGATATTGGCCGATTACAATTACTGCAAAGAGTCATTAAAGCTCGTTGAAGTATAGGGGCAAAGATTTAATATCCTACACCGATTCCCAAATTATTAATAAATTTGGTGGAAAAACCAAACAGCTTCATCCAACTAACGTCTACTTCTCCGACCGAATATTGAAAATATTTTAATTTGTAAACGAAGCGAAGACGATGGAATCGAGTTTAGCGGCCAATTGAGGCATATTCTCGAAGGTAGCAGTAAAA
>JAOCPS010666881.1:0-10728 GCA_025505425.1 Graphium colonna | reverse complement strand
GTGGGATTTATGTTTGTAAAACGCCCTTGTAACACAAGACTTTGGTCTTATAATTAGGGCAGTGTTTTTTTAAAAAACAAAGAAAACAAAGAAACAAAAATAAAATATATATTCAATAATTTTCATTGAAGTCTATTGTTAAATTTAAAGATAAAAACGATATATTGCTAAACGTTTTAAAAAATAGGAAGCAAATATGAAAACTACTCAGGTAAACACATGAAATTCTTACCCGTTGATTAGCTTCACTGACTTATTTGGTAACATTTTCCTCGATATTATAATTCACATTCACAGAGCCACGTAGTAGCAAGTAGCACACGTCTGATTTCGACGAGTTTTTATATCGATATGGAGTTCGCTTCAAAACTTGCGCATATGCGTTACAACAAGATCTTGAATAAAATTACTACGTTTTTATACGACTAATAACGTAAAAAAAATAAGATCACGCAACATCATTGCCATTAAATAAGACAAGTACATACATCAAACTGATCATCTACCTTTATCGCGCGACTTTGCTTCCGGTGCTGTAATTTCTTTTTAGTTTTTTAACATATATTTACTATAAAAAAGGAGGAAGTTTCTCAATTCGAATATTTCGATGTTTTTCTTTTTACGTATGTTCGCGCGTATCTCCGCCATTTATGAACCGATTTAAAAAATCTTTTTTTATCTGATAATGTATTCTTTCATTTTATTTTATATATAAGTCCATTAAATTTTTCGGAAAATCGGATTAGTAGTTTGTTTTTTAAATTAAAATAACAAGATCTAGGAATGTTCGCACACATAGCTGCCAATTGTGGACTGATTTCAAACAAACATTTCTTATCTGATAGGATATACTCCCAAAATGGTCGCACAATTTTTTTATTCAAATCGGATTGGAAAATTATTTTTAATATGATAATAAAGGAGAAGACATGTTTCGAAAGTACGGCGTTTAAAGTATGTTTTTGTAATTTTCTGTAAAAATAAACTTGTCTGTATCGTAGACCAGATGATAAAATTAATTAATTTCTTTAGAAAGATTTAATATTTTTAAACTGTATTTATTAGATACAACCAATAAAATAAATAATTGTGCAATTAAATATATAAATATTTTACGGACGTGAACACACACCCCTCCATCTCAATTCATTTAATTGTTTTTATTATGGCATGAACACACAGCCCTCATCTGAATTGTTTTACTCTCGAGACGTCAAAGGCCATGGGCCTCGGACTAAGCTCCGCCGCGACTACTCCAACATGGCGGCACCTCGCTGTCGGCGGGACCATGAAGTATTTTTGTCTCGTCCTTGGTAGTTTGGTGAGAATTTCCGGATACTGGCATTAAAGCTGGTGTCGTATGCTAGAATGCTTGCCAGGCTGCTTACCAATTGCGGGAGGTTGGGTAGCGTATGCCGCCGCCTGTACGATGGTGTGGTGCACTCTAAGGCGCTCTACGAAACGTCTATATTGAGCGCTGAGAACATGGTCCTGCTGCGACGTGCGCAGCGAACCATGGCGCAGAGGGCCTCCAGGGTTTACCTTACCGTGTCGTACGAGGCAGCGTGCATAATATCCGGGAGCCGCCCCTGGGACCTCGAAGCCAAAGTCCAGGTGGAGGTTTACCGGAGAAGGGCCCTGACGCGACTGAGGGTTTAGGAACCTCTTCTGGAAGAGATCGTTCGCTGGAGGAGAGAGGGTCAAGGGTCTCGGCAAGCAAAAGGCTCGTCGAGACCATCCGCCCCATCCTGTGAAAGTGGGTGGAGATGAAACATCGGGAGCCAACTTACTTCCTTAGGCAGCTTTTCACAGGGCATGGTTGTGGGGATTGAGTCGGAACCCGGGTGTCACCACTGCGCGTTCGGCGCCGTGTAGACGGCCGGGCACACGCTCGCCGTATACATGGGCTAGGAGCTGCACTGAGTTGGACCATCGTCAGCTCGTTTGCGCGCTCCTAACATTTGTATCGTAGAGTATTTTTAGAGGCAAAACGGTTTGAAAGTCGCTGCAGCACCTTTTAATAAACCCAAGAGTTCTGTTTACTTTCCCAACAATATCATCGACATGGCCTAAAAATGAGAGCTTTGAATCTGTATGAACTTTCAGTTAGAAATCTCTTTAAGTAGAAATCTCTTGTAATATCACATGGAATCGAATGAAGGAAAAGATCGAGATTTTTAGTAAACTTTATATGTAAGCACTTTTGGACGTTTAAGACCATCTTGTTTGAGTAACACAATTTCTGAATTGATTTTATATCATCCAGTAGTTATTTAGTATCAGCTAAGATGATACACATTTATATATTTTTATGTCTTCGGCAAAAATAGAGCAGTAATTATTCCAATATAGGGCTAACATGTGATCCTTTTGGCACTCCAGATACATTAGCAAAGGGCTCCGATTTATATTCACCTGAAACTACGCACAGTTTCCTGTCACGAAGCTAACAACAAAACCATCCTAGGATTACACAATGCACACCGTAGCTAGACAATTTCTTTACTAAAATATTGTGGTCTACCCTGTCAAATGCACTGCTAAAGTCGGTATATTGCATCTATTTGTAATTTAGAGTCTATGTATTTTGAAGTATCATTTAGGTATGATACTAAATTACTTATAGTGCATTTGTTTTTACTAAAGCCATGTTGTTGGTGTCTCGAAACGACGTTCAAGTGCGATATGAGAACCGGAATCAGAGATTCAAAAAGTTTAGCAAATGTACCAAGTAAAGATACAGGACGATAGTGTTTTTTTATTATTACGCTCATCCTTTTTGAATATGGGTACAGCATTGGTAAATTTCCATTTTAGAATAAAAAAAGAAAATAAAAATGAAATCAATTAAGATTTTTTACGCGGGAATGAGTTTATTTATTTTGCCGTCCGTGCTGCGGGAGCAGTAGGGAGGGCTTCGTGTGGGGATCTCACCTAAATGCCATTGTTTTGTGACAATAAGCAATGTCACAAAATCAAATGGAACTAGATAATGCTTATTCTGTAATTGAATATACAGATTTTTCTTTACAATGCCTTCCGTCTTAATTCATTTAATTTTTTTAATATGAATTTGAACACACAGCCGTCCATCTCAATTAATTTCATTTTTTCTCCTTTTTTCGCTTTACTTACGTTGACTTTACTAAACGTATACAATATATTTAACTAATTTTATATCTTAATTCTTAACTTACATTTTCTTAATTTAATCGTCCGTATCCATCAGTTGATGATTATTTTTATATTTCGGAGCAGCGTTACTGTATAACTCGTAGACTTAAATGGAAAAGCGACTTGTTAATTTATCCCATTTTTATATCCAGAAAAGTAGCTTTATTGAATTATGAAAATTATTATAAAGTGACTAATTATATACTAATACTACCAATTAAAAAAAATAAAAAAGTAAACAATGAAAAACTATACGTAATAAACGAGTGTTACCAAAGCAATATTTAAAAAAATAATGTATACAACAATATCCGACATGGTGTTGCCGTCGGTTGTAATATTCGTCTTTTATAAAGTTAATATACACGCTTTATGTTAAAACCAACAGCCGTGGGTCCCAAAACAAATCTATTCCGTTCTTTACTACGTCCTTAATTCTGACTTATTTTAACTATCTATCCTGTCTATGTTATATATCCTATGTATATATCCTGATTATTTCTTAATATCCGTCCTCTTCCTCCAATTCTAATTTATGTCAAATCACAAGCTAAAAATGGTTATTAGTTTATCCTAAATATTTGCACATCTATGTTATAAGTTCGATTCTATGGCAGCTGGAGGGATTCGAAAACTGTATTTCTATAAAGTCAAAATATAAATTAAATTATACATCCCCCAAAGATTTAGGTACATTTAATAATCTAGATCTTGCTTTAAAAGTCTTTATTTTCTTTCTTAAGTGAATATTATGATGAAGACCAAAGAAGAGCCTTATTCAATCTCAAGTTAAAGTGGACTAAAGACGTTTTTGCTGTTTTTCATTATCATGCTTGATAATGTATAATATTTAAATTTAATCATTAGTGAACGCGAGGATAGGAGATGATTCCGGGATCGAAGGGTAGGAGAAGATACTAGAATCACAGGATAGTAAAAAATGCTTTTATCTAATATGAGATAAAATTTAAAGTCCATTGTATAGGCTGAGATGATATCAAATTCAGTAATAAATAACTTGTTGAGTTTTGAAAAGGGAGTTTTAATTTTAGACACAAATACAGCAATTATTGTAAATACGAGTCCTTCGTATCATACCAACACGTTTTTTCCTTGCCCAATACCATATTTAAAAAACACTAAAACTTTCGTACTTAAACATAATAATATCTAGATAAATTATCAGAATATTCTCTAAATAAGTCAAGAATTTTTACAAAGAAATCTTGTGAAGGTACTGAATCATCAGGCAGCTTTTTAACTTTCTGCAAATATTTATCATAACAAACTTGCGCTTCTTTGACGTAGAGTTTTTCTATACTAAGGTCGTCATACAATTTTTTTATTTGTTTAACTCTATTTAGATCATAACTACCATAATTTTCTTCAAAAACTCTTCTCTGTTCTGAATTACATAGCTCCAGTGCCTTTGCAGCCAACCAGGTGCACTTTCTTTCTTGAATATCTGTACACGATTTTCCGCTGAGTTCCCCGTTCAGGTCCAAATATTCGGTAAACTCATTCTAAAAAACAACTTTCTTTGAAACTGTGGTCAAAATATTGTAAATTTTATAATTCAATTAACCGACTTCAAAAAAAGGAGTAGGTCATATTTTCTAACGTATGTGTCTTTTTTATGAAAGTTTACCGATTTCTGTGCCGTTTATGAACCAATTTTGAATATTCTCTTTTTGTTTAAAAGAATAAAGCTTCAAGGTGTTTCCATTACATGTTTAAATAATCGGTCCAATAGTTTCTGTTTAAAATTAAAATTATCGTTAAAATATATCAAGAACTTGTAAGTAAAGTTGGTTTACATCTCGTTAAACACTTGAATGAAATCATTAATTTTAGACCTATTTTCTCACTGAATCCTAATAAAATTCAAGAAATTCCATGTAAATATGGAATTAAATATTACATTAAACAGTTTTCATAGCATTATTAGTCAAATGTGTCTTTTTATATATAAAATATAAATACATTTCAGATATCCTTATAGGTGTTCTGTGGGTGCTTAGTATTTTGTAATTTATAACAAAGGTCTAAGATTTTAAAATTGTAGACTTTAAAGTGACAATGATATAAGTATTCAAAATAATATCTCATTTAAAATAGGATTGGAGTTTTAGATGATAATGTTGAATGAAAGATTACATATATTATTTTCTTTTAGACTTTTATAGATTAGACTAAAAATCTTAATAAGTTGTATCTACACAGGGATTAAGATAGCCCAAGATTATCAACTAACAAAGAGAAACACTTGGCTGACTAGGAAAAGTTACTATTATACTCATTTGTTAAGGATTATATTCCTTTTCGTTTAGTTAATATTTGTTGTCAGTATCTGGTTCGCCTGGTTAATCCTATGAACAGCCACAACGTTCGGAGAACTGCAGGCAACATTACATCTGTAGCTCTCCGAATATTTTGGGTGTCCTACCTTGAAAGCATTGGGGGGCAATTGGGTAGGAGTAGATCTGGACATATGAAACAATAGGAAAGCAAACATGTAGACATACAAAAAAATATGAATGGTCATTTACTACCACACGCTAGCCCTACTTTTTATTTTGAATTAAAGGGCCTACTAAGCTCAGCAAGAACGTTATCTATGACGCTGCGCTCTACCATCTGTCAAAAGTTTAATAACAGCAATGAATAGTTAAAAAGATTACATAGAGTAAGACATTGCTATTAATTCACTGCAGGCACCTAATTTGTTTTCTTAACAGCAGGAGGATATAGATCATTGTCATATTATACCAAGAATGGTATAGTATGACGATGATCTATATAGTAAAAAATATACCACTGGAATTTTTATGAAAACCAATAGGCCTATATTCAACCGAAGGCCAATAGTATTATCAGGCAATCTAGACTTTTTTAGTCTGCACACATGACTGCCACTATTATGATTAATTTTTCTACCCCTAAAACGCTAAAATAATTTCTGACGAAGCTTTATCGAGATTAAGATAATCCTTGAAATTGAACGAGCCCTTAAAATTTTAAAGTGCCTGGCATGCATGGAATTGGAAAATATCTTTTGAAACCAGTCATAAACTTACGTCTCTGTTAAACTGACTCATTTACAACGCAACTACGCTTCTCGTATACACCAGCAGGGCAAGCCTATTCATAGTTCGAACAGAGAGGCCGCTTCAGGCGCCAAGGACAGGGGGCTCTGAAGGCCACCTTGGAAGCCTTGGACTTTAGGTGAATGCGACGCCCTTGGATACTTGTGTGCATTTTAGAAATCGGGGTGTGTGAGTTGGTGAAGAAAAACTCGTTCGGTAAAATAAAAAGACTTTCTTCTTCTTCTTCTTTGAGTCCTCTGCTGTTATCTTCAACTTTGGATGATGGATTAAAAAATCAGAATCAAAATACCTTTTCCAAACTTGGATAAACTAATTCTTACTTATTGATTGTCATGAAACTATCACCGGTTCGGAAAAAAGCCACTGACCTGAGAATAACCAGCGTAAAAAAAATCAGTGGGGTCAATCCTTTTTTAATAAGTATTTTTTATTCACGATCATTTTATGACCAAAGTGTGCCATCATTCAAATAATCATTAATATTATGATAATCTTTAAGACACGAACGTTCATTTAGAATTTCTTAAATTTATTGATTGAATAATTTTGAACGTTTTCTGGAAGTTTGTTATAAACGTGTATTGTGCCATAAAATATGCACTTATCATTCTAAGTATACCATTATATATAGTATATAAATTTTTATGTTTATAGACATACATTAAAATTTCAAATGTGTACTTAGAAGTTACAGACTATACCATAACATCATAAAACAAATTTCTCAATAATTATTTGGGACCCAAGGAGACCCAAAAAGTAATCTTCACCTTTTTTCCCAAAGCAGAATTTCATAAAATATTATACTGCTGAAATAACTAAATTACACTTAAATACACGAATGAATAAACTACCATGCTGTGGTGTGGGCATAGTCCATAATTTTAACAAAAAGTAATGTAGACATCAGAGCGATGTGAAGGACAGAAAAGACAGATCATTTTTTTATTATTAACTGAACGAAGATGAAAAGTAAGAAGATAAATAGGACGCTACTAAGGAGCTAACGCTCTTAACGAACGTCTTTATCGTATGGATAACCACTGCAATTTCGGATGATATGATAATAATGGTCATATCTGCGGAGATGGAAAATTAATCGAATGAATATATTGATAAGCCGTTCTAGTTTATATGCATACAGTACAAAATAGAACACAACATAGTCAATTAAAGGGAAATAACGACAGGGATGAGCGTTACTTTAATCTTCGTTGGTAAGAAACTCTTTAGTCTGACCAACAATAGAAATTTGGTTATTCCAGCTTAGTATCGTATCGGTAGTCAAGCTCAGATTTTTAACGTGTTTTTCAAAGAAGGTAGTAGATTGAACAAAAGCGGTGGAAGAATAAACATCTCCTTAATCTATATTGCGTGAACTTCCAATAATAAGAGCTTGTCATTTCGATGACACTTAATCCAAATTTGTCGGACCACTTTGTTATTGTATCTAATTCTCTATTTATGTTATGTATAACTTTAGAAAGCTTTGAAAGTAGTATATTGAAGGTATAACTGCAGATCATTAGCATAATGATGACAGACACTGAAGAACATGAGTGGTCATGAGTGTAAATAAAGACAGAAAATAGAAAAGGTAAGAGGAGACGTCATTGAGGGTCACCAGCAGTTATTAATACGATAATTAGATAATGATTCATCTGCATAAACTGCCTACTGACATCCTTGAAGATACGAGGAAAACCATGCCAGGACTCTATCTAAGAATTTTAAAGGTCTTAGAAACTGATGTGACTGACGGCATTGAAGGCATTAGAAAAGTCGATTAATACCATTACTGTGACCATAGTACTTTAAATGCCTGCCCTAATGTCACCAGTCACGTTGAGAAGGGTGATGGTGGTATTGTAACCCTATTAATGTAATATAATTATTATATCATCTAAAATTTGAATATCTATCTGTGAAAGGAATTAAATCAAAGGAAAAGAGATAGTTTATACTTACATGTAGTTGCACCATAATTCCAAGCTCACGACATATGTCTTCTACAATTTCAAAAGACTTTTCATTAGCCTTATTACTAAGTATCAACGCTAATCGTATTGGTGTAATAAGACAATAGTAGGATGATTTATGAAACTCTCTTAGATTATAATGTTCCATGGTAAAATCTTCAAAGTTTTTAGATTCAGCGGTTACCATATCCATACGTTGTCCAAGTTCTAATCGTAAATATTGCTGTGGGAAAAAAATTACGAGAATAATTTACGTTTGTCCTTTTTTTACAAAATGTTACTGAGGGCGGCCAAAGTACAAGAACTGTATATTCATATTCATATAATTCATAAAGAATATTAATTAAGTGTCAGCAAAATTTAAACAATGTTATACAATTTTTGCAATGATAACCAAATAAACAATTAATTAATCAATTCATGTTATAGTCCTGTTAATGTCATATATAAAAATACATAATATATTCATAAACCAGTAATGTCAGGTTCTTCAAGAAATTTAATGTAACTATAGAACGCGCGCTCAATGTGCCAACTTTACAAACGATTTTGAACATATTTTTTTATATTGCGTTATTTATTTAAACTTTTTGCACGTAATTGCACAATGGCGGACTTAATGTCAATGGCATTCTCTACCAGTCAACCTTAGGGTGGTATAGAAATAATTTGGTAGTTGCACAGATACATAGGTGTGGATTTATATTAAACGGTATACAAAACATACATTATTAAAATAATTCACAGAATATATAAATCTAATATAGTATATTTTAATATACACACATACATATTAGAAGTCGGTCAAGCTTACTGAGGACGTCTGCATTCAGGTCGTAGTAGCACACATCACCATAGTCAATGAGAGGAAAAAATAAGGCCTGCATGAGCGTCTTTTTAGTTAGGTTAGGCAAAAAAAAAATCCATAGAGTGCCGCAACATGCCTGAGACTTTCTAGCAGATACTTGCAACTTGACTATTCCAGCAAAGAGTTTTATCAAAAAAAAAGACCTCGATTTTTTACATTTTGCACAACGGGTATTATGGCGTTGTTGAACGTTATAGGTGGGAGGCCAGTCAAATTATGTTTACTTCATTTACGCGAACTGCCAATCACTATAGCTTGGCACTTTACAGGATTAATAGTTAGCCCAAACCTATCAGACCAACTTTTTATTTCAGTTAGGTCGTTGTTTTAGGTCATTTGCATAAAGATGATATGTACATTGAAGATTATGTGAGATAAGGTTCATAAAAACAGAAAATAAAAGTAGGGAAAGGATACCGCCTTGCGGGACTCCAATTACCGTTTTAAGCCAAACGATGACGATTCTTTGACATTTACTGACTGCTGGCGTTCTTGAAGATAAGGAAAGAACCATTCTAGTACTTCAACCTAAACTAAAACCAAGTATCAACTAAAACCAAGACTGTCACTTTGGAATTTTCCATACCTGCCTTAACATCGCAAGACACTTTAAGGAGAGCAGTGGTAGTGCTATGGCCTGATCTTAATTCAGATTGTAGAGGACTAATTAAATTATTAGTAAATATAAATCGAGAAACTTGTTTTTAAACACAGGACTCAAGCACCTTATAAAGGAAGGTCAATATAGAGATGGATGGGTAATGCTCGAGAAGTAAAGGATTTGAACACTTTGGGAGTGGACGCACGAATGCTTTACGCCACAAGGATGGAAAGGATCCAGTATTAAGAGAAAAAATAATTATATGAGTAGTTGCTGGAATAAAGTAATCTATCGATAAGATCGCATCCGACTGCATTAGATTTAATACTTAGGATGGTATTTTTGATCTCGTCAAAAGAAACAGGAGAAAAATTAAGCGTATTAGTGCAAGGCCGCGTCAAACCATTTAAATAAGCTATACCACCGCCTATCGCCACATGATTTTTTTTAGAAGCGGTGATGAAATACTGTTTAAAATCAACTAAACTGAAAGAACTAGGAAGGTTTGATAAACGCGACTTACCGATACTATGAGTCCCAAGGAACTTCCAAATATCGGCAGGAGTTGAGGAAGTAATATTATTGCAGATATGTCGGCATGTAGCATTACGTATCGTCTGATTACACCGATTCCTAGACAATTTGAGAGACCACTTTTCTTCTGTTCACTCTTTTTTATATTTACGAAATGCGCGATCTCTGCGAACCATGGCCGGATGCTCTCAGTAAGCCATGGTGCAGAAGGACGCTTTAATTGTATTTCCTTAACGGGAGCATAAACATCATACAATTTACTTACCTCTATATTCAGAATGCCTCCGTAGCCTAGTGGTATGGGCCTTGCTTTGTAAACCGGAGGTCGTGTTTTCGAATCCCGCAGGGGGACAATGATTTTGTGTTGTTGTTTCTTGGTTGGATTAGGGCAATGCGGACTGATCATCCGATTGCCTGAACAGAAAAGATAATCCATGCGTCCGATGGGCATGCAAAAAAGTCAGC
>JAOCPS010666770.1:0-10729 GCA_025505425.1 Graphium colonna | reverse complement strand
CACCCCAGTTTCCCCAGAACCATTCATAATTCGACGCGTGGCACACTGTCGAAAGCTTTTTCTAGGTCGACAAAGCAGATATACAAATGACGACCCTATTCTCTGCTTTTCTCTCTTTTTTCTCTTTTATGTATTTGACACACGGAAAATGTGGCTTCACAGTTACCACGGTCAGGTCGGAAGGCAAATTAGGTTTCGGGCAAAATGTTTTCTGACAAATCTTTCAGTCGATTTAGATGAACATTGGCGAAGGCCTATCCCGGGGTTGACAGCAATGATATAGCGCGGTAAGATTTTTAGTCTAATCGTTCACCTTTGTACTTATACAGAGCACTGATGCGAGACACTTTAAAATCCTCCGGGACTCGCTCTTCCTCCTACATGTGAACAAAAAGTTTCCAAATCAGTGTATGCAATTCATTACCACCGTATTTCAATAGCTTTCGCGGTATAAGGTCTACGCCAACCATCTGTTTGTTTTCTGCAGTCTGATGGCAGTGACAACCTCATCTCGTAACAGGGGCTCCTCCAGCTTGAAGACTAGCGGAAGTTGCGGCATTAAACTGATGTTTTGTAGGTCAGCCTAACGATCTACGTTAAGAAAGGTATTAAAATGTTTAGCCCAACGTTTAAGCACATCCTCCTTGCTCGTCAGGAGATATGTATTTTCTAATGACCTCAAAGGTACTTTGACTCGCTAAGAAGTGCCAATTACCTTACGAACCTCGTAGTACAATTTCCTAAGCTGGTTTGTTTCAGAGATCCACTGCATGGGACAAGCTTTGTCCTGCCACCACTTGTCTTTTAATAGCCAAGACAGCTTACGCAGTTCCAGGTCACTTGCCTTGATTACCACAACGCTATCACCTCGCCTGCTATGCTGTCTCAAGAGCTCTCTGTGCTTGTCGAATGCTGCCTTGATCACTTCGTCATTCTCATCGAACCAATCTTCATTACGATGGTTTTTCTTACCTAGAGTAACTGTGGTGGTTTGCATAAGATGAGAAGACAAAACACCCCAGGCAGCACCGTTATCACTTAGCTGACTTATGTGAGACAACCTCTCAGTCTAGTTGTCAGCAAATGTCTTTCTCACATCCTTGAGCCTATCCACGTTTACAGACGCCGGTGATTTTACAAAAGATCTACGAGGGCGATGGAGGCGGAGTCGCAACTTGATGACAATAAGACAGTAGTCGGTTCAACAGTGTGCACCACGCATAACGCGAGTGTTTTGCACTTGACTGATGTCTATATGCCGTACTATAGCACGGTCTATCAAATGCCAATCTCTGTTATAAATTATAAACGTATTTTGATAAGTTGTGACGTGTAGAGTACATAACAAGGTTATATTTACCGAAAATTATAAACGCCTTGAAAATGTACTTTTGAAACACATCTCAGTTATTTTGATTTTAAAAACAAACTACTGAATCGATTTTATGAAAGTTTTGTGTCCCACAAGAATAGGATTTCAGAATTATAACCCTATCACATAAAATGAAAAATTTTAAATTGGTTCGTAACTGGTGGAGATACACGCGAATATATTCCTAAAGATACCCAAAAGCAAGAAAGAGCTTAATTGAGAATCTTCTTCTTTTTTAAAGTTGTTTGAGAAGACAGATAACCAAAGAGAGAGGGTAACCAAGCGCAAAATATCCGCATATAGTCCGGCTACATCTTATAAGTTTTCCATATCGCTTTATCTCCAAATAAACTTTTCATTAAATCCAAACTGCTTTTTAGCGTTATCTTAGAAGAAAACAATTCAAGGAGAACGCGAAAAGTCATTGACTTGACCGCTAAAAGCGCGTCCGATATTTATAGTAGTATGTTTCTAGTAAATGGGCCTTTTAGTGGCGTCGGTGCCGACTCCGGATTGTTTTTCGCTTCTGCAACTTTATCTTGGACTATTTACTGCGACTTATTGTACCATGCGATGCTGTTTCATAACGGCAATCGTGGTTGGTTTAACGCTGCCGACAGTTCATAGTATATATGTTACTGCCAATATATATTAGTTATATAAAAACTGACTGTTTTGGGTATACAGCGAAACCGACTTCAAATGCCTTAGAAAGTTTAGTTTAGTTTTTAAAGTCGGTTAAAAATTATTAGGTAATGTACAAAATATGATTAGTTTTATAGAGATACTGAGGTATTCTATGCAATAATATGCAATGTGTGTTAAATATAAGAGCAGGACCTTAAAGTACAGTAACAGCATATTTTTAAATAATCCCACAGCTAGGCAAAGACCTCTTCTAGACAGGCCTCATAAGGCATATTCTAACTCGCGGCTGGCGAACTTCACATATTTTAGAAATATTATTTCCTAGACATACAATCTGCATTTGAAATTGCACTTAATAAATTGACAATTTCACTGGTTCTCTCGGTTCGTCTCAAGTAAACGGAATTGGAGGCGGGCGCACAGCCACTGTGCTACCACAGCTCTCTGACCTCATATTAAGTAATTGTGTGTTAGTGTTATATTAACTATTTTTAGTTAATTATATAAAATAAATATTATTGTTTAATTTATTGTATAATACCGGATTATAAAGATCACCGGTAACATATACAAGTCATTATACATGTCAAAATATAAGTGACAGTATATCCAAGATCTCTGCCTACCCTCTTTACAATATGCGTGTCTATGAATATACAATCAATAACCGGTCCAAATCCACGCTCGGACAGAGATTCAACAAACAATTTTAGCTGTGATCCCTCTAATGTGTTCGCAAATGTTTATCTATAATTTTGGACGATCTTCTCTCCGCCGCCCTGCATTAAATCATCCGAACACCGCTTGTATTATTTTAGGACATAGAAAATGTTTAATCTCATTGGATAATTTAATATTTTAATAAATTATTCACAGAGAGATTGATTAATTTTATAATTAAATATAATTTTACGGCATGTTGATTTATCCAAAAATTGGCCCGATCGTGTTTATTTAGGATAATGGGTTTAGACTTTGTGCCTTCATACTGTTAAAAATTTTAGAACTACTAACGTAGCTTAGTGGTATGGGCCCTTGTGATACAAACAGGAAGTCGTGAGTTTAAATCCCGCGAGGGGAGTAGAACTTTGCGTTGTTGTTACTTAGTTGGGTTAGGGCGTGCAGGCTGATCATCCGACTCTCTAATTATTAAGATAATCTATGTATTGGATGGACACGTGAAACGCCGTTTCTGTCTATAATCTACCTTCGGTGGTGTAGGATATGCATGTCTTCGAGCTATATAAATCTGTAAAGGTACAGAACGTGCACCGGTGTGGGTCGCTTGTACACTATAATATATGGGACAAAATAAAGTATGCATGACTTTTAAGGATGCCGGATGGCCATATCTACCCTTTTTTTCCTATTCCTACCCTCTCTAAATCCTTAATCCCGACCCCATCCTATCCAATAAACCTATTATATCCGATCTCGCAGGTTGACAACGCACTTGCAACACTCCGGATGTTGCGTTTGTCTATGGGCGACGGGATCGCTTACCATCAGGTGAACCGTCTGCTCGCTTGTCTTCATTTCCATAAAAAAAAACAGGTGCGGTCCTTCTAAGGCTATGCGCGCACATACATTTAGTCAATTTTATTTAATTTACATAGATTTTATGATACCCGGAAGACAGGCAAACTAGAAAAGATGGATAATGTTTTAATGCGACTAAAGCCCTGGGCAAAGAGACTAGACTAAGTAAATATTAACTCCTACAGAAGTTCATTTCGAATATCCTGGCTAAGGAAATATAAGATATTCATATTTGATAAAATCAAAATTTGGTTTCTTCATCGGAAAATTGCATTCTACATCTCTATGACCGATTGTGTCAACGTCATGTAGGTAAAGCAAAATTCATACTTTTATATTAATATAATAAATTCCCTGTTCAAAAGTCAAATCTGAAGCTTAATCTCAAAAAAATAATTACTATATAATTTTGATCTTGATACTTGAGACTTTTTGATACCGCTTCTTGGCATTGTCCTTTGCACGAATAAGTATATTGAGTGACAATGCAATATTATGATGACTTAGAGCTGATCTGATGATGGAATTGGAAGGTGGCCATAGGAACTCTCTAATTACACGACGCAAACCCTTCGAGTTTGGGCTCCTTTGGTGTGTTGTATTGTGAAGAGCACCATACATGCGCATATAAAAGTCTGTTAAAAACATTTTTTTTTGAAGTTATACTTCTTTTGGCGCGTTTGGGGAGAATTATGAGATTAAACTTTTACGATGCGCGCGCACACCATTATGAAGTTGGCTAGTCGACATGTCGTATCGTCATTTGTCATTTAGTGTATATGATATTTAAATAAACTTTATTTAACTAGATAATGCGTTATACTAAAAATTTTAATGTAAATAGGGTATTTAACCTATTTTCTATTATTAGTGTCGTTTTTTGTACAGACGTAGGATAACGCGAAATATTTTTTTTATCAAGTTACGCCAAAGACGTATAACTTCTTACGTACGTACATAAGTACACACACACTGTTTTAATTTTAATGTATTTACTTATACTTACAGTTTTTCCGTTGTCACTCAAACTTTTCAGCCATTTGAAAAGGATGTTAGCAAATTCTTCATCGTAAAACATATCACCTATTAAAATAGTGTCGAATTCCTTTAGTTTGCTTCCTATCATATTATCAGTGCTTGTTTCTATACAAATTTTGTTAAGGCGCGCATTTATTTTAGACGCTTCTATTGCAACTGAAAAAAGCACAAATAAATTAATTTTAAGGCGAAGTTCTCCAAGCGCACAATGTTAATGCTGCCAATCCGTGTGCGTAAGAAAGAACCGTCCTCAAACGCACCGGAATGACAAGGACAGCGATCACGACGCCGCGGTGCGGTCGGAACGGAGCGGGAGCGAATGGCGCCGTAAAATCGTTGATTTTGAGCAAAAAACAATCATGTTGTACAATATTGACAATATTATGACCGACATCGCTCACACAATCACAGACGCTTATTTTAACTTGATTTTCTATTAATTAAATTTCGTACAATTAAAATAATATTGGTTTTAAGATGACGAATAGAGGTATGTTTGGCTTTTTTTCTATCGGATAAAGTTTATCCAATTTGTAAAGGACTTCCGACGGAGCTAAGAAAAGATCTCAAATATAAGTGGTTATTTTCTTATTGTTATTTTATTATAGTGGTTATTTTTATATGTACACATTCTTTCACATTACATTATTATAGTTTCGGTTATCATCCGTAGATTAAGCTACTTAAATAAAAATAAATATACAGGATGATTGGTCGGTCACTTCCAGTATTTTAATGTTTGAAGAATAAAAATATTATTAAAAATAAATATTGATTTACCACGGAGTAAACATAATCTAAATTAAAAAAAAAATAGTTACGTAATTCATACCTATCCGAGCGGACTCGGCGTGGCCGGAGTTAGAAAGCGGAGGGGAATCGACGGCCTCGCGCATACCAGCTGATCATAGCCGCCACACTTTGTTCATTTATTGGAAAATTTGGCAATCGTTGACAATATTATAAAACTGCAGACTTTGTTTGTTTGAACGCGCTTATCTCAGGAACTACTGTTCCGAATTTAAAACTTCTTTGTACTGAATAGCACATTAATCAAGGAAGGCTTAGGCTATGCAACATCACGCTATGATCAAGAGGAGGGGAGCATTAATGGGAAATATTGCTTGGCAAAATTTTCGCGGGAGAAACTGAGACCAGCTTGTGGTAGTATAAGAGTGTTTTTTTACAATAATAAGATCTTGTAGTCAAAGGACAATGCCCAAAAGCGATACCAAAAATTATCATGTATCAAGATCAAAATTATATGTCAATTATTTCTATTTTTTTCTACATCACGCTCTACGGATTTGATTTTTGACCAGGGAATTTAATTTAGAGTTGTATACTCTGTATGTAGTTTGTTAAGATACATGACGTATACATTATTGGTCATAGAGATGTAGAATACAATAGAAACTATTTTCAATTAATCAGTTTTTCCATTTTCCAACCCGGTTTGCCTTTACGAAAAGAACTTCTAATTTAGTCTCAAAAAAAAATTTAAAAATGATGCAACTTGGTACGGTATGCGCTATAAAAAATTGGGCATTGTCTTTTCCATTATTATCCTTTTGGATGTGGAATCATTTACTTTTGGATTCGTTATGACGTTATATAATATATTTGTAGAAGAATAACCAATTATTGTATTTGGTCTTTATATATCTATGAAACACTATCATAATTTTAGCAATTTATTCACTAGGGGATGTAGCTCAGTGGTAGAGCGTTCGCTTTGCATGTGAAAGGCCCCGGGTTCGATCCCCGGCATCTCCAGTTTTTTTTCTTTATTTTTGTGACGTGATGTATTTTATCGAAAGTGTAACCGAATGTGTATAAACTAGGTTATAAATATACGTAAAGACACTTGAGTAAATAAATTCTTGATAAACTCATTACTTTTAAATGCTGTTAAATATCTTACTATAAAAGTAAGATATTTAACAGCATAAAAAATATTTACTTTATATGATAAAAAGTAAAAAATGGGAAGGACCATTCCGAGGTTCGTCCAATGTGCAAGCTGAAGAACATAGTATCTACATAGTATCACATAGTATCTACATAACGTATTAATAATTTTACCCCACGGACCTAACTAAAACAAGAGCCCCGAATAAGTAATCCGCACTGTTAGAATGCTACACTTATTCAACTGTCCTTGATAGTTACTTGAGAAGCATCCAATGTGTTTATGCAAACAGCATCCTAAACAAGAACTTAGTTTTTCTTCTAGAGGATTCGAACCAGATCATCTTAGGATTATTTCGAAAATGCACGAAAATGGAGAGAAATACTTATTGAACCAATAGCCCTCCCGATGACTTCAGAGAACCGTGGCGGGACACTCGTCCAGTACTTATTTGATACACTAGTCCGTGGAAGCCAGTTATTATTTTAAAAGCTCATAGACATATATGTGATTGACATACAGGAGGTTCCAAACGTTTTCCGCAAACAACGATCTAGCTTTCCCAATTAAACAAAGCACCTAACGTTTAGAATAATTTTCTGCTTTTGTTGGTGAACTTCCGCTGGAACGTTGTAATTACAGCAGAAATAACCAAGATGGCTAAACCAAATGAGCTCAACATCTACGAAGCGCTTCGAACCGCCACGAACAGAGATAAATGGTCCGAAAGAGTGTTTCAAATCAATAAAGATTTACGACCCTCAGCAATGAGGAGAAGAGACCACCAAAGAAATCCAGCGGCCTCTCTTCAACATGCACGAAACCTACAAAAGCCGGCAATGAAATACTTAATTTTTTTCTAATAACAACATCCTGATCAGTTAGCTACTAAGTATTCCACTGTATTTTTTAAAAAAACTTACAGCAAAATTATCGAACACCAGTCAACGGCAAATGAAGACGAGGAATTATTTCTCCGTATGTTCGTTAACGTAAATTCCTAATTAAAAATTACCTTTCTTACGTTAAATAATATACAGTATAAATACGCTTTTCGACTTTCGACAACGCAATGTCATTAAGGAAAAAGCAACGGAATCCGCCCATCGATACATAAATCGATGTAATGGAAATATCTTGGCTGCAAAATGAGAGACATTTCCGCTCGGTACCGGCCATAAGGCGAGCGAATTTAGGCATTTCGAGAACATATGTACATGCATCGATAAAACCGATACGCGGCTTGCGCTTGTCTTTGTCAAAATCCAAGATGGCGGACGCAAAAAATAGCGGGCTGGGGTTGCAATTATTGGCGGCGGTAATCTCGCGTCATTGTTCTCTGGAAACGTCAATTATATACAATTACACGTATATGACATTGTGTTCGTCCCATTCTTCTGGATCGATAGTGAGCCGTTGTTGTGGATGGCTGGAATAGCCAGCGCGCCGATAGGTACGCTCCACACCGCTCCCTTGATGACGAACCATATTTTTTGTGTTAATAGCGATGTAAACCGACACATTAGTGTGTTATAATATACATTTCTTGCCATCAACGTGTTGATAGTAAAAATTATATTTATACATTTGTACATTTACTTCTATATTAAAGCTTTTTGAAAAAGAACAAAACTTCCCAAAACAATTTATTATGGATCCAAAGAAGTTTTTTCATACACACTTCAAGATATTCAAGGACTTTATACAACGACTATAAAATTCTGCCGATGTTTTTTTTCCTAAATAAGATGTATAGTGATTTATAATTAGGAACTGACGTGAGTTTTGTTTGATTAAAAAAAGTACAAGTGACGAGCATATTTTTTAAATGAGGCTAAGTGATTGCCGTCATCCAAGGCCTGAAATATCCAAAGAGATGCTAGCGTATTAATTTGAGCAGATTTATTTGATGGAAAAAGAGGAGAAGAGGTCATCCGATATCAGAAGGCTTAACTCCCTGGTTACGCAGGCCGATAAGTGCAGAAAAAACAGTGTACAGTATTTCTTTACCATAAAATTTTCAATCATTCCCATAATGCGAGGCCATTTCTGATTACATTGATAAAAATCACCACTCAGTTAACAATTATTACGGATATTGTATGATTGACATAATTTCCTCTCTCTGAATATATTTTCAATAAAATGAAATTAAAAAGAAACCTACGTTTCGGACGTATGTGGAACATGCCAGCTGCGCGTTGCCATCCCTGGCTTTTGTCCGGGTAAAAAGTGGAACAATGAAGTGAAAATGTTAACGAAATATTATCTAACAATGGCGGTCCCTTATGACGGATAGGTGTGAAAAATTCGTCGGAATCTGTAAACAGGTGCGGCTAGGGAATTTCGTTTCGGCCAAGGAACCGGGACGAAGTACCTTTTTTAACCGACTTCAAAAAAGGGGAGTTTACATGTTCGACTATATGTTTGTTTACCGATTTCTCCGCTAACAATAAACCGATCTTCGATTTTTTTTGAACTGTAAACGAAGCATAAAATTGTAACTACGCGACGTGTGAACCGACTTTAAGAAAGGGGAGTGTACATGTTCGACTGTATGTTAGTTTACCGATTTATCCGCTAACAATAAACCGATTTTCAAAATTATTTTTTTAAACAGTAAAAGAAAGTAAAAATAATAAAATTATAGCGTCGTCTAAACACGGATATTAAAGGAAATTACCAGAAGAGGGCAAGATATTTTATAATTTTAGATTAAAAAACTTTTTATTTAATTAGTCTCTCACAGTCAAGCCTTTATTAATTATGACTTATTAAGTATATTATGCTAGTTCATTTATACCTTCTTCAAATATTTTTATTTCCAAATTCACAGTTTCGATGTATATAAGAAAACGCTTTAAAGATCTTATCATGGGATTTAATTACAATTATGTCCATTTTATAACATTGCTCGTATTATTGATGCTTAATCTTTCTCAACTCATATTGTGTCTCCTAAATATAAGACTTAGGAAAGACAATTGTACAATACACAAATTTAAAGCTCAGGTATAATCTCAACACATAATAATGTTTTCCATGAATTAATAATAAATACTGTTTATAAAGGAGTATATGTATATACACCACGTATATTGATACACAAATCAACAGTCTTCAATTTTAGGCAACTTTGATAGTTATAATAAATTTTGCCTGAAAACTCAATTTTATACACAAGAGTTAAAACTGTTTTTTTTAAAGATATATCCAATGCAGGAAACATTTTGATGACGCATTCCAATACAAAACATGCGCTCAATTTAACACTTAATTGCGATCGTTTTTGAGATGCTGGTCGTGTCTCCGATTTAGGGTTTTTTGTACTTCAATGACCACATATAAATAATAATCTAGAACCGATAGTCCAGCATCCCTGAGGACTTTTGTCTTTAGTTATTTTAGAATAATGTAGATTCATAAAACAATAAAAAATTGTCGTAAACACGCCAATTAGTAGTTCAATATTGACTAACGACTTGACCAGAAGCTAATTTAGCGCGATCTGCTGACATATTGATGTCAAAAATTACAAAACTCTTTCACATATATTTAAATTTCTCAGGAACTACTTAACTGATTGTGTTGCCTTACGAACTTGAAAGTCAATATTACTAACAAATTTAGGTGGTAGAGCATAACATAATTGTACAGTTTTGCTGCCTTTTTACGGCCACACTCGTCCGGGGAAGTACCACCGTCTTTTATAAAGTCGGCACAAAATAAAGTATGCATGATTTATACGGTTGCCGGATGGCCGCGTCTCCCCTTTTCTTTTCCCAATCCCTTCCCCTGCCAATTCATAATCCCGACCCCGTCCTATCCAATAAACCTACTCCATCCTATTTTCCAAGTTAACAAGTTGTGTGTCTATAAGTGACGGGATCGCTTACCGTTAAGCGAACCATCTGCTCATTTGTCTTCCTTTCCGTAAAAAAAACTACTAAAAAATATTATAAATTTCAGTTTGATTGAAGCACTGATTCCAGAAAAAGTAAAGTAAAGTAACAGCCTATTTTTAAATGTCCCACTGCTGGGCAAAGGCCTCCTCTTGACAGATGGTATAGGGCATAGATTGGCGGACTTCACATATCTCAGAAATATAATTTCTTAGATATGCAGGTTTCCTCACGATGTTTGCCTTCACCGTAGAGCACGTGGTAAATAAGCACTTAAAATTGCAATGAAAATTTACAATTTCATTGGTGCCGGCACCG
>JAOCPS010666659.1:0-10730 GCA_025505425.1 Graphium colonna | reverse complement strand
TATAACAAATAATTGTTGTCCTAACCCCTTTCTGCGTATTTTTGTACATATATTTTTTCATATATCACATATTAAATACGTTACATATTTATGTAAACATAGTTTCTTTCTTTTATATATCGTTTAAACGCGTTATCTCTTGAACAGCATAGTCAGATTTGAAATAATATTTTGAACGAGCTAATTCCAAATATCAATAAGCTGTTTTATCACACCAGAAATTCTGCTATGAATAAATAAGGAAGATGACAAAAAGTCCGAAAACTGATGTTCTGGGCTATTGGATTGTAATAGGCTAATAAAATTTTGTATCTTAAAACTTTGTAAAATAATAAAAGTAAGAAATCTAAAATTTGCTCCAACATGCTCAAATCTAAGAGGCAATAACTATCAATGTTATTGAAATTGGTAAAGATACGATCTCCTGAGAAAATAATCACAGCAATTACATTTAAATTAGATTTTATCATAGATTTAAGTAACATGTACAACAGGTAAAATTTTTAAATAGACAAAAACCACAGAAAATAAAGGTATACTTAAGTTTATCATTAAGCACACAAGTTATTAGAAAATTACAAAAACCGACTTGAAACTCCTTAAAAGAGTACTTTCGAAAAAATATCTTCTCCGTTATTTTGATTTTAAAAACCAACTACTAATCCGATTTTTATAAAAAATCTGTGGAATTATTGTGGAAGTGTAATATTAAATAAAAAAATATTTTCTAAATCAGTTCATAAGTTGTGGAGATAGTGCAAACGTTTCTAAATTTCTTTATTTTTATTTAAAAACCAGACGATTGTTTTAAACCAATATTTTTTGAAAGTTTTATGAGACTGTCTACGAAGAAAGTTCCATTATATAAAAAAAAAGATTTTTGAAATGGGTTCATAAATGACGAAAATAAGCACAAAAATATATAAAATCAATTTTGTTATTTTGATTTAAAAGAAAAACTACTGAAACGATTTTCCAGAAAGTTTTATGGAACCATCCCGGAAGAAAATCGGTTGATAAGAACCTTGGTCCTTTTGTAAGTCGGTTCAAAACAGCCAATATATGCAAATGCATATAAGATGTATAAATCACATATTGCAATTTATAACGAAACGGCATGAATCAATAAATAAAAAAAGAGTTGAATTAAATTTAAATTGAATATAATAAAATTGTTAAATTAAAAATAAATAAGAGATTTCTGCTAGTAATTGAAGATTTTCACATTTATACGAATTTGGGAGCCATTTGTAATATTATTTATTTAAAAAGAATTACAACGAGTTACACATTAATAAGTAAATTTAAATTTAATGTGTAACATAAATGATTCGCTCACAACGTTATTTAGATAATATAAATATAACTATTACATTTAAAGTGTAGTACTTTATATATACTAAATACTCAACCGGAAAAAGACAAGTTAAACTATCGTAATTCATGGAATTATTAAAGAAAATATCACTTTAGTAAAGTCCAAAGTAAGAAATAGTTTATATAACAATCAAATTACACAATTGCGTCCTTTTCAAGAAAAGCACACAATGAAATTATATTACTGATAAAAATATTTACTAACTTTATAGTTAATATTTAGGATTCGGTCATTATGCAAGATGACTGGTGAGTACCTTACATATTCGAGGATTTTATATGTGGGGACCATATGTGAAGTAAATTGTACAATTAAAAGTAAATATTTATTGGCCTCTGAGTAAACTTAATCGAAATTTGAGTAATTATTTACGGAAGCCATGGGCATCTAGCGGACACGGTCTCTTCGAGTCAATGAAATGCGCCAGATGGCCATATGTTCGTTACTGGCATCGTATCTACGCGCCTTCTATTTATTTGAAAATTTGGTCGAAAACTATGGCCTTGATTTTATTACATAAATATAATGACAATCGAGTACCAAGTGGTCTCCTTTAATATTTTTGGTGACATTGGTGACTCACCAATCACCTGTAGCTGAAAAGTGAAAGATGAATTATAACTCAAGTTGTTACGATAAAAACACGATCGTATTTATTTATTCACGAGCATTTTCGTAAACGTAGAAAATCATTATTTGTAAGCGTCTAAGTTCATTGGTACAGGTTTTTTATAGCGACAGAACTGCCTCAACAAATCCGCCTGTCACTTGTCATGTTCGATTTTGATGAATCCGGTGGCATGTGGATTGGATCCGTCTCCTCGACATTTCGATAAAAATAAAGGTTTCTTTTCTCGATACACACACACACACACATATTTTAAATAAAAAAAATGCACAGCTATTAATAATCCTGAAATGTGGGTTATTAAAATTTTAAATTCATCACCGTAGTAAAATATGCGGGTTTTTTTTATATGTTTAAATTTGTTAATTATAATCAAAGAAAGAAATAACACGTCTTTAACTAATCATATATCGACTTTGCAATAAATATAGAGAAAAGAATGGCGCATTAAGGTTATATTCTATTAATAAATATTTCTGTTGTACACCCACTGTCCATCGAATATTGTCCCGGTGACGGTTCACGGCGAACAATGGCCCAGAAAATAAGAAATTCCTTTGATATACGGATGTAGGTAGGAAAGACTATCTGCGGGATGACTCTATTGTACCTTTTAATGGTGCGCATCTCTCATTACAGAGATGCCGCAGCTGTCATCCTTTCTGAACTCCGTGCGATATTTTTTGCGAAAGTTTTCGCGTTTACAAATATATCAATGCCTTACAGAGTTAACTTTGGGTGCTCACAAAAGATATTTCAAAGTAGTGACCGGCGTGAAAAATCACAATCACCGGCGTGAAAATAACAAATATGTTATTTCGAGAGGAATCTCGAAGTCGTAAGTTAAATTTCCTTGTTTAAGTAAAGCTTTTTTAGAAATTTATCTAGATTATAAAGGAGAAAAAACTGTACTGATTTTTTCCGTCTTTTTTAACCCATTTAAAAAAACATCTTTTTATGTATGAGCCCCGAGCAAGTTTTTTTTTTATGGAAATGAAGAAAGCGGAAGGTTCACCTGACGGTAAACAATCCCATCGCCCATGGACACATGAGACATTCGGAGAGTCACGAGTGCGTTGTCAACCTGGAAAATTAGATAGGTTTAATGGATAGAATGGGATAGGGATTGAAGATTTGGAGGTTAGACATGGCTATACGGTATCCTCAAAAGTCATGCATACTTTATATGCCGACTTTATAAAGGAAGCCTCAGGAAGTTATGAATCGATTTTCAATTTTCCTTGAAATTTCCTTGAATGTAGTTACGAGATGGTCCCACATAATTTCGGTATTGCAATTTACTTAATAATAACCCTTCAGTACAGAAAATAATCAGAATAACGAACGATCTTTCCGTTTATACTAAGTAATACTTCGGCTACTACTACGTCTAATATATTTTTTTTGGGAAATATGTATTTATGAATATGACGAGTCATGGTTTTTCAAAAATATCTTATAATGACACATGTAGACCCACATCACCGACTGCTATAGCTACTTGCTTTTGTTAAATATATATAGTGTCTAAACGGCTACAAATCCCAACAGTAACACTACTTTACAGAACATGGAATGAAAAAAGTAATAAACTAATTTTGCCTATATTGGAACAAGGATACATTTAGTACGATTGAACATCTGTTTATTATTGTAACCAATTAAAACTATTTTAACTGAAGCCCGTTAATATTTTATTTAATTATTTATTTGACTATAAAATTATGGGCTTTAACATAAATTGTTAACGTGACATTTCAGACATCGCATGACACTGAACGCAAATCTAGAAATTACGCAAATATTTGAGTATATATTAAATATTATTTTTATATAATAATAAATAAAACATTACAGTTATTTGTTTTTATTTAAATATTTGTATCAACCCCAAAATTGATGACTGTTATTAGTAGCCTGACATTGAAAGCAAATCTTAAAATCCTGTAAAATTTAAACTATATATTAAGCACGATAAACCTCGTACAAAGTACTTCCTTTAAACCTTTTAACAACTGTCATATACGTAAAGGGAATTGACGGGACCCTGGCAGGGGCAATAGCACGGCGGGGCTCCAGTAACTAGATGCGATTGCGACGGGGGCCCGGGGCAACTCCGGGGCAGTAATGCACAAAGGCGTCGAGGCCTGAACCTCGGGGATATGGGGGTGCAATCGAACAGCCTTGGAGCAACGAGCTGCTATTTTATTTCAAGACAAAGGAAACAAGTATTGTTAATGGAAAGTACCTACCTTTATGTAATTCAGGATCAATCAGTCTGTTCACATTAGTTGTCGCGATGTGACCACTTCTATAGCCAAGTGGTATGGGCGCTTGCTTTACAAACCGGAAGTCGTTGGTTCAAATCATGCAGGGATGATGATTTAGTGTTGTTATTTCTTTATCGGTTTAGGGAGATGCGGGCTGATCACCCAAGGTCTGTAAAGATAAATAATCCATGCATGCGATGGGCATGTAAAAAGTCGGTTGTCATGAACACCTTTGGCTGTCGGTGCTTTCAAATATCCTGACAACTAATCCATCCTTCGAATACAGTTTATCTCTTTGGGTTATGGAAGTCAGATGCCAGTCGATCAGTGTAAAAACTGATATTCAGGTAATATCTGGTAGGATTAGAGGCAGAACCCATGTAATTTGGGAATATGGAGGAAAGAAATTTAGGAGGAAGAAAAAGTTGTCACGATAAGAGACTTTTTAATACCTGTAAAATGACTGTCATATCGACAAAAATAATGCGTAATTTAGTAAAAAACAAGCTCATAAGTCCTTTTACACAGAAGCTTGCTTTTTATAGAATATTAAGCTGTTTTATTTGATTAATCAGAACAGATTTATATACAGGATTAAAATTGTTTGACTTAAAACATTATCAAAAACAGTTTACTTTTACGCGGAGTATGCTTATATGTATTTTGTTTTAATCATTTATAAGGACGCGAGACGGTTATTAAAAATAAAGATTTAAAACAAGTTAGATTGTTTCCAACGTTTAGCGATGAAAACGTAACAGGATTCGTAACAACAAACAATATAATGTGAAAATAAAATTAGTAAAACTCACTCATTCTGTCACTCTTTAATCCTACGACATCATAGGCAATGCTTCAAATTTCATGGCGTTGACAGTTGGCAATTTAAATAAACATAACCTCGGTATAATCAAGTATAAAAAAAATACTGTAAGGCTCATAAAGTAGTAGCAATAGAAGCTATTTTTTACGAATCGATTTTTCGATTTTATAAAATATCTCCGAAACTCGTGGTTTCTATACGAAAAGAATTTCTTTAGGAGTTAATATAATAAGATTAGTTTATTAAAAAAAAGTTTCACGCAACCTGGTACAGTATTTTATATAAAAATGGTTACTGTCCTTTAACGATTCATAGAAAAATTTATGGCCATTTTAATTTTATTCAATACTCGCGGTATATTTTGATCGTCAATTTCACTGCATAAAATACATCACGATATATAATTCCAGCTTAATTAACGCTCATTTTATCGTCCATCTATCGGAATATTGCGTTATTTCCGTGCGTTGTCCATTAAAACGTAGCTCGACGTTAGCTATAGGGTGTTTTAAAACACCGCCGTAATCCCCTCGGCTTTTACGTATAAATCCAAATACTAACAGGCGATCACTATAGATATAAAGCTCTCGAGGTGGGTTTAATAGCTGCATAATTCAATTGTTCCGGGCTGGCGGCCTGCGAAACTACCTTTTGCAGGACCCGGACAATGGCTCGCGCAGGCCCCGTTCAGCGTTTTAATTTTTCTCTATTATTTCTATAACTGATATTACAGGGCAGTTAACTAATTTAATGCGTATTAAATACTAATATCGATAATAATTTTAAGAGAGGGAATTTGATTACAGACGATCTTAAAAACATCTCTAGCAACGTCGACTACATTCTAGGGTTGAGATTTTTTTGCGCTATAAATTGATTTTCGTCCAATATGATATTATCCATAAAGCAATTTAAAAATTGCGAAATCTCAAAAAATTTGGTATATAAAATGACACATTATTTTTAAGCCCTCAGCATATACAAGGAACAATGATGTGTGACTATTTGTCTTAACCAACGACCCGTGTGATCAAAATCAAATACAAAATTAGAGAGCCCCATCAAAAGGGCTCGACTCGATCTTTTCCGTTCCATACGTGCACGAAATATTGTATTATGAGAGTCATCGAAATAAAATTGGAAATTGTTGTGAACCCGTACCGACAGACTTATAAGGGCTGCGTTTGGTACGACATCACACAAGAACAAAAAGACTTATGTTCAAAGATATAAGGTCGTTTTTAAAACAATTACCATAAGCCACACATTATACCATATTTGGCTAACGGAAGTTTAGATAAGTGATAATATTTGCATAAAGACAGTAAGACAATAATGTTTTTTTTGACAATTTTTTTAATATATAATCGCGCACATTTTTAAATTTGTTGCCGATTTTGGGCAAAGACATGTCTTGGAACGTATTGTAGAATTTCTGTCATATGTATCTGATATAATAAAAATATATTCATTGATATTTGAGTTTCCATGCGCGTTGGACAGCCATAGTTTACACTTTAAATTGTCTGTAGGTTTTTCATGTTTAGTATATAAAACATCTAAACCCTAACAGAACCAATATAAGGCAAAGTAAATATTGATTCTTTTTTAATTAAAAAGTCATTAGGTCGAAACATTTTTGTTGACATATATATAAATTTACGTTAGTCATAAAATATCAATATTAAATTTTATTATATTAAAATTAATATAATGTGATCATGGGATACAATACCATCTGGCATGTCGAGTCATCACCGTAATTTGGCAACATTAATTAAAAGAATAATTTGTAAGTGTATTAACGCGTATAATATTCATCAGAAATAGAGTTGACCAAAAATAATGTTACGGGATCAGATAACACAAGTTGAGTTGAAACACAAGTAAAGTTGGCTCTATAAGAGCCGAATCATATGAGAGGTTTTTATAAAAAAAAAACAATATAAAAGAAAATGTTGAAGTTCGTTTAACATGGTTCTTTCTCCATAGTTTCATTATAACCTGTGCACCAAATAAGCTAAAATAAAATGTGCACATTTTGACTACCAGTGACACAATAATATAATATGTAGTGAAATATTCCATCAGCGGTTTAGATGTAGATTTTAGGTAATTATTCTGCACGTGTCAGTCAGGACGTCTATGAATTTTCTACAGTTTCAAAATAAAATTATTTTTATATAATTTTATTAATAAAATAAAATCGTGCATTTTTGTATCTCCTTTTTATATATAACACAACTGCGCGTTAATGTAAATACAAATGGCAAAACAAATGGCTAAGGTTACTAAAACAATTGCGAGCGTGTTTAAAAAAACATCACTTTAAAAATGGTTGTCAAAGCGACTAATCCGGGGTCATAGGGAATGTTTCCTCCAGAATGTAAGCCGAGCAGATCGCGCAGTGAAAGGATAACATTGAAATTCCACTAGTTCGTCCCGGTCATTTATTTATCCAGCGGTATAATAGTAACGTCGGCGCCCGGCCCCTAATGGCTTGAATAAATCAAATTACCGTCCCATGAATTGTAAATTGCTCATTTTTTCTTTCTCCCGTCCTCATATGACACGACTTCGCATAAACATAAATAATGAGAAACGCCAAAGCATTAAAAATGGAAAAACCTGCATTCGCTTTGACTTGTTACGACTGAAGAAAAATCCAAAGTTTTTCTAGTTTAAATTTCAAGTGTGCTACAAAGCCAGCGCGCATATTTAACTTGCATCCATTTCGGCACACATTTAGCTAGGTTAGTTTTCGTACGAAAATATATTTTGAAATTGAACAACGCAGCGCATTGAAATCTATTTAAAACACTGGTACAAAGCGATTTTTTTTCATCTCTCTGAAATCCATTTGGAAATTGTTTCCGACAAATGTAATATTTTAACGGGCACTGTCTTTCTTATTTTCATCGAATAAAGTGGTGGGAAAGTGTATTTTGTCGTGTTCACGTACATTCATTGGATCAGAGTGCATGAATATTTAACTGTACAAAAATCACGTTCACTTTAATTTGTTTGTATCTTACTTTGAATATAAAAATTTTTAATATAAGGATTTATGTGAGTCTGACGATATTAGTTATAAATAGATTTAGTTTGTTGTCTTGGAAAGTTATCTTTGAGTTTTATAAATATACTTAACTTCTTCTTCCTCCTGGCCTTTTCCCAAGTTACTTGGGATCGGATTCTAATGCACTCAAATATTACCTGAATTTCAGTTTTTACGCGTGAGAGAGTGACTGGCTTCCGACCTCTGGAACCAAAGGGAAAAGCTGAATTTGAAGGATGGATTAGTTGTCATGATATTTGAAGGCACTGACATCCTAAAACGACTGCCAAAGATGTTCTAGATAACTGGGACCGACTTTTTTACAAGACCATCCGATGCATGGATCATCCTTCTTTTCAGGCAATCGGGTAATCAGCCTGCATTGCCCTAACCCAACTAAGACACAATAACACAAAGTCGTTGTTCCCCCGCGGGGTTAGAACCCGCGACCTCCGGTTTGTAAGGCTATTAGCCCATACCACTAGGCTACGGAAGCGGTAAATAAAGTCACATAAATATACTTAAGTCTCATATTCATTTCTTTTTTGTATAAGTATACAAAAAAGGAATGAATATGAGACTACCATATATGTATTGTTAAAAATCGTTAGCGCTCAAGATGTAAAAATATAAAATTAAAAGGTAATTTTATATTTTTAACTTGAGTAGTTGTCATTTTTGGGCAATTTTCTATAGAAATGGGGTATTTAAGGAGAGTTAAGGTGCTGTCACCGTTCATCATAATAACGATCCAAACCTCGAATATATTTTGAAAATGATTTTTTTCAATATTCACAAATTGGTGAAACGTCATTTACTTCGGTTGGTTGGTTACAATTTATCCGACTGGGATACAGTTCACCCCAGGACAATGGCTCAAAGGGTGTAATAAATTGCATTACTGCCGCGTGAATTGTAGATTGGACATTACTCGTTACGGAGGTGGTGCGGTTTGCAATGGAATAATAGGTGCAATGAGCACTGCGATAGGGTATAAACGTTTGTATTAACTCACATCAGTATTATGTCTACTATGAACGAAACAAATGTGTGGTATAATTGATATGGTTGGATTATGGCCCAATATCGTCGAGGTTAATTGATAAGCAATTAATTGCGTACTCTGATTAAAAGTAATAACATTAGAGGTGACTCAGTTAGTGACGTCCCGTAAAATTTTGTTGCGCTTTTCAGCAATCATAAATTTTTTTTTTCATCCGATTATTTGAATATGTGTCGGACATTGCTCCAAGTAAACTTTGTTTAACTGAATTTCTTGATACGGTTTAGGAATTTTTGGGCGTCAAACAGAGTGTTTATGATGCGTACTTTAAAATACTATCATCATCATCATCATCATCATTTTCATCATTGCTGAGTATATGCCTCCGTTTGTCCGCGCCACCATCCTCTGTCCCACACCATCGCTATACAGTTTTATTTTTCGGCGATTTGTACTATGTCGTCGACCCACCTAGTTGCTGGCCGCCCATCGCTACGTTTTCCGTTTTACCGTTCGGTGACAACCTTACTCCATTTACCATCGTTCCTTCGACACAAATCGACGCCGGATTTCAGTGTTGCAAACTTGGTCTTGCAGTTTTATGCCAAGCATGACTCGTTCCATGGCTCTCTGTGAACCTTTGATCTATATTATACACGATGAAAACATAAATGATTGAAAACCAGGGTCGGTTAAGCCGCTTAGAATTGGAAACAAATCGGTTGCATTGCTCGCTGGGGTCGCAGTGCATGAGGAATACGCTGTTTCGCAGGTCGTTAGTCCGAAAAATTAAATTACGCTGGTATTAAATTCACCACTGTACTGCAACATGCGTCGTCTAGGTTACTATTATTTCTAAGACTTACGCGAATATATGACGTTTTAAATTAAATAACTTTATGGATTTCATCGTTGTTTATTTTTAATTTTATCACTCGACGTATCGAACCCTTTACAGCGTTCATGGTCACGAGTAGGATTGAGACGTTTGATGCCCTGATGTCACTTGTCAATCCTGCATACCTTCAGCTTGAATATTATTTTTTTGTTTCGATCTACGCAGTAAGTACTAGTAATGTCGGGTGATAAAATGAAATAATAAACTGCGATAAAATCCGTAAAGTTATTTAATCTAAAATAGGTTACTATTGTTGTGCTGGGAACGTTTATTTTATAAAAGTTAGTCCTTGCGGTTCCACTCGCGTTGTTTACCCCGTTTTTGCAACATTTTTCATTTTTCGTTACTATTGGCCATAGTAAAGAAAAATGAAAAATGATCATACTATCTATTTATCAGGAAGACCTAAAGTGACGAGTGAAGACCTAAAGTCTTCCTGATAATAAGATGGGCTATCTAACACTAAGTTTTTTTTTCACTCGGGCCAGTAGTTCCCGAGATTAGCGCGTTCAACCAACCAAACAAACAAACTGTTCAGCTTTGTAATATAAGTATAAATTATATGTAGCTAATTATTTACAATTCATCTGGTAGTATTGATTTTATAGATTATGATAAGAAATTTTGCAAATAAATTAAAAAGTTTTATATATAAATGATTTTAATGTGTAT
>JAOCPS010666439.1:0-10730 GCA_025505425.1 Graphium colonna | reverse complement strand
TAAATCCAACATGGCGGCCTACCCAAGATGGCGGACTAGTTCTTTTTAATGCACGTCTACAATATGGGTATCAAATGAAAGGGCTTGCAAAGAATAATTCGAAAAATAAAGTAACGTCATTTTAAATCCAACATGGCGGCATAACCAAGATGGCGGACTAGTTCTTTTTAATGCACATCTACAAGATGGGAATCAAATAAAAGAGCTTGCTGAGAATAATTCAAAAAATAAAGTGACGTCAGTTTAAATCCAATATAGAGGACTTCCCAAATTAGAACAATGTAACCCAAGGTATCAAATTTTTGCCATTTGTCGAACTCTGTCAAAACTTTTAACGATATATAAAATAATATTCTATATATCGTTAAAAGTTTTGAATTCAAAAAATTTTTGATATCAATAGTACTTATGATTATATACAAAAAAAAGTCCGCTACGGCATATGCCAACTATTTTAGTTCAGCCACGATAACAGTTTTTGTTGAAATAAAAAAAAGTTGAAATACGGGTGAAATTAGAATAATGGCATAATTGGTATCATTATATTAACCCTTATCAATTTAAATGGTTTGATAATTTAAGCTGATTATGTACGTGTAAATTCCACTATAAATGGTTCGGATCGGACTTTTCTTTTAAACATTATGGAGGGTATAAACATTATCTAATAAAGAATAGTGACACAGTTTATATAAACTGTCCTACGCTGTCTAATAATAAATACAACAAAACAAGCGCTATATATATAGCTAGAAATGCTACCTCGAGAGATCAGGATGGCTAACTATCGCTTCGTGTTTAAAAAGTAAGCCCGTGAGTACATCTTTAAAAAATTCTTGGCGGATCAACCATCATTAACGTAATAGGCACAAGCCGAACAACGTTTATAATCAAGAATTATACAATTTGTAAAAATTGTTATTGGACAATATGGTTTAAGAGAGCAACCTATACTTTTTGCGCAAGAGAAATTTGAATTTACTAAAAAAACTGCCTAATATTTTACCTAGATCTACTGACAGTATAGGCTTGGTCGTCAAGCGTTAGGCACCTTTCCCACACACTGCTTGTGCGTGTGCTCACATATTTGCTTGCAGGTTGTTAGGGGATTTTTTCGCGGAATATTGCTAATTAAACGGTCTTATAGAATTGTATAAAAATATTCGTTGGGGCCAAGATGATGTTGCGTTACAATGTAGACGTATCCAAAGTCTGGTGAATGGTGCTATTGGATATATTACAGAAATCACATGGTCTCGCTTCCGGAGAGCACAAATGTACGGTACTGACATACCATCCGTCCGTATGGACTTCGGCAAAGACAGTGTTCACCTCATTCAACCCAAGAGTACAATTTCCAGCAAAATATAGACAGGGCACTGCAGAACGAAGAATTCTGCCAATTATATTATGTTGGGCTTGCACAGTTCACAAAATGCAGGGTAGTACCGTCGACCATGCCGTTGCATACTTAGGCTCAGAGCTCTTCGCTGCTGATCAATCATACGTGGCCTTAAGTAAAATCATTCTTATTGAAGAACTAAATTGTTCTAAAATAACCGACAAACAACCTTGCAACAATAATGCGAAGAATGAGATGAACAGACTGCGAAACTAGTTCAGCGATAACTAAAAAGTCAAAAATAAATTTAAGGTAAAAAACTTTTTAAAAAACAAACTCTTATTTCAACGCGCTAAAAATAATTAAATAAATTTTTACTCTATAACTTTTACTATCTACTTGATAAAGTCATTCCATAATTTATATGTTATAAAAGCTTGTCGCGAGATTAACTTCTCTAGATAAACAAGTAAATTAATAACTTTATGTGACTGATTTGAACCTATAAAGTTTTTCAAACTGATGTTGAACTTACGAAATAGGAATATTTAAATCTCTTGTAGGTTGTGTAATCTATTGTAGGTCGTTATATGTAAGGTATTAATTAACCACTGAGTAAACATAATTGAAAAATAAACAATGTCGAAGCGCATGTTCGACGACCTATGTGGGACGGTCAACTGATCAGGTACCGCACTGAATAGCTAAACTTTATTTATTGAAAAACGGACTAAAATATACCCCTAATTTTATTCTATAAATATGAAGACAATAAACGCCACGGCGTGAGTAATCCCTTCAATATCATTAGGGACTCACCAGTCAACCTGTTTAGGTCATTTGGACATGGTCAGATAGTTTTGGTATGACCGCTATAGGACCGTGTATGTGTGTGTAAGTGGCCTTTACTAAAGCTCAACCATAATGTGAACAGGTTCCATACCTTTAAGACCGTCGAGAGGTCGAGGACAGGTATTCTCCCCGACGACCACGCACTAATATCCGAGAAGACCGCTTACGACCGTAAACAACCCAACCCTCAAATATGAGGAGACAATATCCGACGATAGAGATCCGGATTATTGCTCATACCAGCAAAATTGATAAAAGAAACAATCTAGGGTTGCAGACAAAGGTCATCAACAGGTCTTGATCGGTGAATATTAATTAACTGCAATCGAAAAAAAATCAACTAACTGAAATGTCATTTTCTTTCTGCAGTGCTGTCTTATGTCATGAGTAATTTTAATCAAAGGAACTATGTTCAGTATTCTTTACACCAAATAAAGTTAGAAATTTGTTTATGGCCTACATTCATGAAGAAAGCTCTGATTAATGATTTGTGCCAGCTCCAAAATATTTCTGTCAAAGATTATCGAAATTAATATCCTTATAATCGGAAAATAGAATCCACCAATTGTTTTACTCACTTTTGTTTCAAACTTTTATTGGTAATATTCTTTGATTAATTCGTTTGTATCGTTTCATTAATATATTTACAACTCTGACGATATAATCCAATGATGTAAGGACTTTTAAAAGTTGTAAATTATGATAATAATGTATTTATATAATAGATACCGTGCAAGGACCTAAAATATAATATGGTGCACATAGGTTCGCGTAGACCAATATCTGTTCCTTTAGTCTCTTAGTAAAAAAATATCAGATACAAGATGATTTTTAAATACCCATTCATATATGGGTTGCGTTACTTTTTTTTAGACAAACGTGCGATCAGCCCGTTGGCCGAATTCGAACCTAAAACTTCCGAATTTAATGCACGACCATATAAAAAAGACCACAACGGACAATGAAGGATAGCGATGATACTTATTTTCCGCGACTTTTTAGTAATTCATAGACAAAATAAACGCTTAAACCAAAAAATTATTAAATACTCTCAATCACAAGAACACAAAAATCTTTTACAACAGTTTATAGTAAAGAATATAGATAAAGGAAACACGAGTAAATAACATTTAGCTATAGCTACAATTTTAATTAAAAATTAGTTTTAGGAATAATAGTGAAATAACTGAAGCTATGTTGAAAAGTATGCAAACGGGGCGCAAAGCGGCAAGCAATTTCAACCATGTATATTGTATCGCATACTATGAACGTACCATGAAATAATCACACAAAATGGAATCATTATAAAGTTAAATTTAAAAAGGATAATGACTTTTTAAAGATAAAAATTGCATTGCGACAAGTTAGCTTCTTCTAAATCTTTGTTAATAATATTTAGGGGATGCCGCTTCGCTGTCTTTGAAGACAATAGTTTCTTGAGTAAAAGAGTGACCATATTTAGGGTTGTACTGAGAAAAACTTTATTTCACGGTAGTTTTGTGTATGAGGTCGTGATACATCCCCAATAAAACTAGTAGTTTGTACTTTAAGAGCTGTTCATCAAATGTCAAAATATCGGTTACATTTTGAAATAGGTAAAAACCTTGTGACTCAATCAAGTGATTTCATCTTTCATCAGGACATAGACGTCTGCTGAAATGAGTCTGCTCAATTTCTGATAATTTAGTACCTTATAATAAATGGGAAGTGCTCGCCCATGTGAGGCCAGAATAGCTCTCTGCTGTTTATAACGGATTTAACAGTTTTAAAAAAATTTATCTCGAATATATAGACTTAAAACGTCTGCTGCGAAAAACCCGTTCTAAGCAAAACTATATATATACCTTCAACAGTATCGGTAAACTTTATTACGCACCATGTGGTCTTCAAGACTGAAATTGGGTTTTCGAGTCATGTACCAGGTCACAAGAGGAAATAACAGGGTCGCTGTTGGCCGATACGACAGGGACGCCATCATCATCATTTGGGGATCATATATGAAGTCTCATACAAGTAGAAGTTGACTATAATAGAAAAATAATGTAAAGTTAAATAACTATTTTCGCAATTCATGTTCATCCTAGCGAACACGGCGTGGCCGGAGTAAGATAAAAGGAGGGGTGGCTCCGGCGGTCGACGACCTACATGACCTTAACGTGGGCGTTTCATGTCAAAAAATACAAGTACATCCCATTTTTCGGATAATTTCATGGTACAAACGTATCATGGGGTGTTCTTAGAGGTGTATACCTTGGGGTCGACGGCGACCGCGCACTGCCCCGCGGCGGTGGTGCTGCAGCCCGACACCACGGGCGTCGTGATGCAGCTGAACGGGATCGCAGAGTCGATCTGGAAACAATACAATCGAACATGAGGAAAGATTTCAAGGGGCTAAGGATGCATACCCACGACAGACTAAGATCGTATACGACAATGTATTTTCACTTTTTAAGTTTAACAAATAAACAAGGATGACATAAGTGATAAATTAACACGACTACATCGCGTTACAAAAACAACGAGGGGGTATATTAAATTTAAATGGCGCGCTTTTAATTTTTTTTTCCAATCGTGAAATTATTTTTTTTTACACGTATAACTCAAAAGCTTCACTTTATTAAGCCTAAACGTTCTATGTGTATCTGCACACGGGCTTTGTATATACATTGCTTATAACATTAAAATCAGTACAAATACATCGAAATCTTTGCACACCTATTGAGCTACGTTTCCATACAAACTAACGCCAAGTAAAAATATTAGTTAATCTTTTGAGTTTCACATGAAATGGGAGGGATGCTAGGGCCTATTTTTCAAAATTTGGCAAAGTAACTGAGGCCTAAAGATGGTTATCACTATATTTGTAAAATTTTTATTTACATTTTAGGGGCTCGATTTATTTCTATAACAAAAACTAGATACCAATAGTATGTCGTGTGTACGCACCCTAATGATGGATCGCAAAGAAAACCAGCGATGGTGAATGGGCCCTACCTCGTGTTCTCTTATCGACCTCAACTTGTCAGCCCTCGAGAAGAGATTATCCAATAGGAGCACGGTGATCGCAGATCTTTTCGACTTGGAATTTTTCTTATCGTCTCTAGAAACTATTTTCGAATCTCTTTCGAGTTTATCGGAGTGGTGAACGTCTTTGGGTGGATTAGTAAGTGATGAATGTTTAGTTGTTAAGGTTAAGATTGTACACTCATCTAACGGTTTTTCTACTGAACTGCAAGTCACACTAATAACTTTTGTATCTTCCTTGTCTTCCTTTCTGTTACCTTTTTCTAAATCATCGAGATCATCACCAGTTTTTGCTTGAATATCTTCACTCTCTTTAGAATGAGACACGGGATATTCAACTTTTGAATTATTTTCTAACATCTCGAAAAGTTTCTGTTGTTCATCCAGAAACTGAGAAAAGTTATTTGATTTTTCGGAACGGTTTGATGAAAAATCTTTCATTTCTATTTCGCTAGTATTTTCAGAATTGGATACATTAAAGTTTGGTAAGTCGATCATTTCGTTGACCCGTGAATCTTTTGTTTCCAATGATTCAAAGGGAATTGCAGAAGAATCTTTATGAACCGATGTTTGAATTAAGTCTTTAGCAGAATCTTTATAATCTATGACATTTTTATCTTTATGACAATTTGATTTAGAAACATTCAGATCATAATTTATCTCAGTTTCGTGTTTTTGACTATTACTAACTGCACTAACACTGGAAATGTTTGATTCATTGTCAAACATACGGTGCCGAGTAAAGGCGTCCTCCTCAATATTACCTATTGTCGTATTCCTGATATTCCTAGGATTGGTTAAGGATAACGTTGGTGCCACTAAGTTTTTCTGAAGAATGTTCTTAAGCTTAGCTTTTGAGCTATGATCTTTGATAAGCCTATTAGCAGTAGGCATCATATTCATTTCGTCTTCTTTAGTTATGTTTATTGTATTAGAATGTGATTGAAGCTCCTTTGGCAAATTATTTTTCAAAACATTTTCACAAACTTTAGCGTCTTGGTTACCTTTCTTTCCTTGAAATTTATGGCAGTCTTTTACATCCAATCGACCACGATCTGAACTTACGTGTTGATTAGCCCCGATCCTATCTTGAGCTGTGTCGCTAGGCACAAAGTAATTGTTCAAGCCTTCATACCAGCTCTCGACACTCTTAAACATCTGGTCATCGTTCCAAGACGACCTGGCGACATTTGACATAATCAGCTCATCTCGGTCATTGCGGACGATTTTTGAGACGATATTAGGGATATTTTTATTATCGTGTGTGGAAATAGTCTTTTGGCCATACAATCGCTGCTGGATGTTCTTTCTTTCTTGAGTAGGTTGAAACAGTCTCGTCGCATGCAGCCTTTCAGGGGGGCCGTAAGTGGGTGGTCTTTGGTCGAGCAGCTCCATCTCTTGGCTGAGACACCCGGCGTTATCTTGGACACTGCGAGCGATATGTTGCTTAATGGTAGAGGTATTTTTTCCAGTATTTTTAATAGGTAGATGCTCTCTCCCTTTCTTTACGCTTTCTTTAGCGGTTGGACGAGGTCTAAGCTTAGCGGGCTCGTCATGGCCACCGTTAGGGTTGCTCTTTCTGGTATCGTTAGTGGACAGATACAATGTTGCCTTCTTACCAGTCTCTTCGGCGGATAGGCGAGACCTAGGTATAACAGGCTCATCTTGGCCATTGACTGGAATGTTCTTTCTGCCGTCTGCTGTTGGTTGATACGGCCTCTGCTTCTTTTTAGTCTCTTCAGCACGTGAAAGTGGTCTATTATTAGCGGGCTCGTCTTGGCCAAGGTGTGGAATGTTCCTCCTAGCATCTCCGGTGGACGCTATCAGCGCCGCCTGGCGGGCGTGACGGGTACGCACCTGGTTGGAGGGCGTGGTGGTGGTGACAGCGCGGCCACTGCTCACGCTGCAGCCGCCGATCTCGAGCGTAGCGCGCGCCGTGTACGTCACCGGGAACGACTGCTTACCCCGTCTGTGGAGACGATAAATAACACTGTTTAGTAGTATATAACTATCTGTATATGTGCCGCACGGTAAGCCGTGGTAGCTCAGTGACTGGGCGCTAGCCATTAATTTTTTTTTATGGAAAGGAAGACAAACGTGTAGACGGTTCACCTGATGGTGAGCGATCCCGTCGCCCATAGACAAACGCAACATCCGGAGAGTTGCGAGTGCGGTGTCAACCTGGGAGATCGGATATAATTAGTTTATTGGATAGGATGGGGTCGGGATTAAGGATTTGGAGAGGATAGGAATAGGAAAAGAAAAGGGTAGGCATTTTATTTTATGCACTTTATAAAGGGCGGTGGTACTTCCCCGGGCGAGCTCGGCCGTAGAAGTGCAGCAAAAGCTGTGAAAAGTTGTTATGCTACCTCTAGAGTTCGAATCCCTGGTACCACCACCGATAAAATTGTTAATTTCTAAATTTTTAAGTGGTGATTTACTACGTGCACGGCGGTGGAAGGAAACATCGTGAGGAAACGTGCATGTCTAAGAAATCATAAACAATATTTTTGGGATATGTGAAATTCGCCAATCCGCACTGGGACCGCGTGACGGGCCATATATACGAATAAGGTTGACTGGTAGGTCATCTTCAATACTTTAAGACGATATATTTGGGGATCATATATAAAGAATAAAAATATTATTAAAAATAAATATTGATTTACCACTGAGTATTGAATAAACATAATCTAAAGTTTAAAAAATTATTATGTAATTCATGCTGATCCTAGCGGACACGGCGTGGCTGGAGCGAGGCGGAAACCGGAGGAGTGTCGACGGCCTTAAGCGTAACAGCTGATCACTGTTGCCACACTTTATCCATTGATTGGAAAATTATGCCCCTAATTTTATTACATAACCTAAAACTTATTTTATTACATAAGATAAAACAACAAATATGATGACAATCGAGCACAGAGTGCTCTCCTTTAACGTCGTAGGTGACTCACCATCACCCAGCAGTGTGACCAATTTAAACAAGGGTGTTACTCTATTACACAGCGAGTATACGTGTGGGATTGTTTCTCCCGCCTCCAGAGGCAATGTCTATCTTAGAAAAAATGAGCACCTAGGATTCATTGTGTATCGCACAGTAACTTTATGCGTGTCTTCTTGACAAAAAAACGTGCTTCTTGGTTAAACACATATGGTGCTGGCACATACCTGCCTTGTTGCCATTATGCGTGTGTGGTCGTGCGACGCACATGTACATGGCTCGTACCTGACGTGTTCGCGATCCTAGGGCGCGTGGTCGTGCCATATAGTACATGGTCGTGGACGATTCTTGGCGTGTTCGTGATCATTGTGCGCGTGTGGTAGTGGCCCATACCTGGCGTGGTCGTGGTCCAGGGGCGCGTTGGCGTCGCTGGCGGAGACGCGGCGCTCGGCCAGCGGCGGCGGGTTGACGCAGCGCACGGTGGCCAGGTAGCCGCCGCGCACCGGCTCCTCGCTCAGCATCGACGCTGGAACAAATAAACGGACGTGTTCATCGAGCGTGTCGAGCCAGAGGGATTTATGCCAGTCTTATGGATATATAAAGACAAGGTTTTACGACAGTCTCATTAGTAGTTAGTATATTAGCATATTCTGTTGTTATATCGGGTGGATTTAGAAAGGCGATGCATATGACAGTGAGTCTGCAAACTATCATTTTAATATAGCGCCCAAGAAAGACATTCTTTATTTATTTATTTTATTTATTAGATTATTCTTCAGAGAAATTTGATAGCTTAAGATAAATTTGTTAAAATAGTTATTTCATATTATATTACCAATAATAATTATGAAAACGAATGTTAGGATGGGGTCCACCGGATGATTTGAGAACCGTCATCCACAGACACCCATAGCATCTCAAGAGTTGAAAACCCTAGAGACCAAATCGGAACGTATATAGGATTCAGTAAGTTAGAAGCAGTGAAAAAGGTCATGATAGGAATGATCTAACGTCAACCTTAGACTTGTGTTACTTATGTTATTTGTTATAAAATAAAGAGATTCCAGATGTTGTCTTAAACTATAGTGAAGTCCGTCCTAAGGAACAGATACTTTAAAAGATAAAAAACTTACCTTTTTGTTCATCGTCGTAAATTACAAATATCAGTAAAAACTGACTTCTCACAATATGTTATAACTTTACCTCTATAAGCATCGAACATTTTTTCACCATTTTTATAACAGCTTGTTTTTTTGTATACGAGACAAATATTTGTTTACTTTCTCCATCTTTTATTGGAGCCGACTATAGTTACATCCAAGAAAGTCGTACACGCAGATGCTTGTACTAGAAGTATTTTTGTACTAAAGAAAGGTAATTCTAGTAGTCGGGATCATTTTTCAGTAAGAGAGCCAGTTAGAAAATGGCTTCAAATTAACGACATCAAAAATAACGATCGCAATTGCGAAACGTCAAACAATGTGCTGTGTCACGATTTTTGTATTTAAAATATCATTGCATATTATTGTGTAAGTGAAGATATAACATAATATTGTGTTACAACTTCTATTTAAAAATAATAAAATATAGTTTAAAAAACTAAAAGAACACGCTTTAATGAGAAATCGAACTAGAAATTAAAAAAATATCAGTCCTGGCGATCCTAGTCAGGATAATAGGATATGGTTATCAAATTATTGTAATATCATCGGCCCCTGAAAAGTCTGCAGTTTAAATAAAATCTCTCTTGGCAAGTGGGTCAAAATAGTGTACAAAGGAGTCGGTAACAAGGAAACAAACATACAGGCGAAGCTAATAAAAGCGTGTTAATGACGACGATTGTAGTGCTAAAAATATGCCTATTTTCTTTTAAAACGCATATTTTAACACTATAATTATTTCGCGTGTAACTATTGCTTTATTTTAGTTTTGCAGCGAATATTACATGGCAAAGTAGCTCAACGAAAATAACTCTCTTATTAAATTAACAAAATAAAAAACAGGCGTTATGGTAATTTTTAATAATAGGTAATTTTATCAGATATATACTAAAACGAAGTCGTTTAAATATAAGGCGATTTATGAGAAATAACCGTTATTAGCGAGTCGTCTGTTATCGTACTTGTAACTGGATTAAACCATACTATTTCTTATACTTACAGGTATCCGTAGCTTAGCGATATGTACCCTTGCTTTGTGAAGCGGTGGTCATGGGTTCGAATCTCGCGAGGAAACAATAACTTAACAATAGTTTATTTTTTTTTTTGGCTGAATTAGGGCAATACGGGCTGATCACCCAATTGCCTGAAAATAAAAATGATCCATACGTTGGATGGGCATGTAAAAAGTCGGTCCTGCGTTAATCTCTCTCTAGTCGTGTAGGAATCGGTCCCATAGAGCTATAAAAGTAAAGGAACGAAGAGAGTGCCTATTTTAAAAATAAAAAATAATGTTCGGGGAAGACCATCCCCTTATTACTTAAGGGGTATGAAGAATAGAACACAAGCGATTCTCAGACCTACCGAATATGCATATAAAAAAAATTGGCCAAGCCGTTTCAAAGGAGTATGA